>JAASFO010000591.1:0-17211 GCA_023333815.1 Globisporangium recalcitrans
AAGACCGACCACGCCGAGCTCTCGCGCACGACCTTCGATGTAGCGACGCTGGTCGAGTTCCCGCTGCTCGCCGTGGTGGACGGCGTCATGCGGTCCGTGAGCGTCGCCTCGAGCTTCGACCCGAGCGTCGGCATCACGTTCACGCTCACGTTCCCGTACTTCGCCAAGACGCTGAGGCGAAGGGTTCAGACTGCGCTGGTCCAAACTGGCTGAAACTGGGTTGAGCTCTCTGTCCGCAGGAGCAGGACAGACTCCTTCCTCACTCTATCGTTGGCACTATAGAGAGGCAACGGCCAGCAACACTTCTTCAGAGCCCCATCAGCTCAGCTGTCAAACGAGCAAGTGATTCCTAAGCTCCATCAAGTGCTCGCTCTTCTTGTCGTATTCCTATGGTGCAATGCAAAAGTCTCAAGAGAGCGAACTTGTTGCACGCTTCAGCAGCTTTAGTCGAATCGAAGTGAGCTGTTGAAGCCATGAAGATGGATCTGTCTGCGCGCGTCGCATGTTTTGTTCTTCCATTTGCAGTTTTGCTTTAGTTTTGGGTCGCTCGATAGAGTTTAATTTGGGGGTTGTTGATTGGGTCTTCACTAAAGTGCGAATCGCGTGAGAGTGCGACAAACATACACGACAAGCACATCATTCATGGAGTAATCATTCTGCATCCGCGTCGCATTCGCCATCATCACCAGCATCTGTGTGATGATGAGGCGCTTTCAATTCAGCAGTCCAATGACGCACTGGCCACTGACTATTTCTAACATAGCGAGCCATTCAAATAGAGAACGCTATGTGCTGCAGTGGTAATGTTCCGAGTCTGAGCGAGTGCCAAATCGGAGCAGGATGCTCAATCGCTCGGCCAGTCGCTTTCGCTCGACAAAAGCAATTGCCTGTGCGCAATCAGTCGCGAAACCTGTCTGGACGTTTTTGATGATGACTGAGCGTAAGCATCCGATTATCCGGTAGTTTACACCGTTTGATCACGGTCGGCCTCTCGAAATGCGTATGTTCGAGAATTTTAATCAAATGGGAGACTCAAATGCCAGCATTTATCCGACAAAATACGATTGTTGTGGTTGCTTTGGTCTGTGGAGACGAGATCGAGGCTGTCGTCGTTCGACAAGCTGCTGTGTTTTCCACACTTTGTACGCATCACCATCGACGAAGCGAAGAGCACCACCGCTGCTTTCTTCTTCTCACTCAGTTGCTCGCTTCCTTCGATTTCCGAAAAGTGGCTTGACAAGGAACCCGAAGATTCCATCCTGTTCTTTTTGGTGGAGATGGTGAAAAGTCGGAGCAAAACCAATGTTTTCTCTCTCTCAGTCTGTTTCAGCATGAATGGATATTCTTCGTCGATTGAAATTTCTTCGCGATCTCATCGAACGCGAGCAAATCCTCATGAAACAGCCGTTTTATGGCCGTTGCAGAGGTCCACCGTGAGAGCGACCCTCCGCACAGTGTCGGAGCGACCCTGCCAGCTGCCAGCGCGGCACCATAAACTCAAGATCGACTGGTCACTAGAAAGTCGCTCAGATGCCAGCACCTCTCAAACACTGCACTTAGGTCTGTCTTCCTCTCTTTCATCAACTCTTCAAAATAAGCGGACAATACGCAAAATAAACAGGGAATACGCAACCAGTTCAGTCCAACACAGAACACAACAAGAGCGAGAAGAGCTGTTGGGAAGAAACAAAGCAGCACAAACAAACAAGAAAACAAGCAGACAAACAAGCGAGCAAACAAGCCACAATCAAGCAAACAACAAGCACACGCTCTGGCAGAGACAAGGAAGAGCAGAAGCTCGCGCGTCCATTTTCTCTCTATCGCTGTGTGTGTGAGCGTCCATCACTAGCAGCTCGCGCACTCATAAGCAGACAGTAGGATCGCCAGCCAGCCATGCCAGACGTCGCCACCGCGTCCGCTCCCAGCAGCTCCAGCAGCACGCGCCGCCGTCGCAACCCGCTCGAGAGGCGGCAGTCCGCGCCGTCGTCCTCTGCCGCGCAGACCCGCGCAAGCTGCAACAACAAGCCGCCGCCGTTCCTGTCCGCGTTCGCGTCTGACAGCAACAACAGCATCTTCACAATGGGACCGAACGGGTTCTCGCCGTACACAGAGACCGAAGCCAACACGATGAACAACATGAACGCCAACATGAGCAGCTTGTTCGCGACCAACGACGAGTTCGTGTGCTACGGCGACCGCGTCTGCTTCCTGTGCGAGGGTCAGCTGCTGGCGCTCACGCGCAAGTTCAACCTCACGTACCAGCAAATGGTGCTGCTCGGCTTGCTCACGCTCTGCTCGGGCGGCATGTTCGGCGTCGCGGGTCTGCTCATCTGGAAGAAAGGGCTGCTGCGCAAGCGCTACGCCGCGCTCTTCTCGGACGCGATCTACGCCGAGGACGACGAGCCCGTCACGGGCGACACGAGCGCGGCGCTCGCAGCCGCGGCCCAGGCTAGCGGCAACGGCACGATCTACGGCGCCGACATGCTCTCGCTCGCGAGCGGCTCCAAGATGGACGAGGACTCCCAGTACACCAGCAACAACAACCGTCGCGGTGAGAGTCGGCGCAGCAGCGTCGCTGAGACCGTCCCAGGAAGCACAGCGAGCGATGTGAACGGTGGCAATGGGAATGGGATGGGAGGCGACAAGGGCGACCCGAGGAAGCCCGTGACGTTCCGCATCTTTGAGTACGACCCGCAGACCCAGTCGATCCGGCTCGAGAGCGTGGGCAAACCTGTGCGGTTCGGCTCGCCCGTGGTCGTGGTCCACGCGGCCACCCACCGCGCGATCAAGTACAAGCCGCACAAAGGCGCGGTGACGCTCAGCAAGCCGCTGAAGAACCTGCACTTCCAGAAAGACGTGATGGCGAACCTCCCGAGTCTCCAGAAGTCCAGCATGTACAAGGGCGTGGTGCTCAAGAAGAAGCACGCGCGGCCGCAGAGTCTCTCGTCGCTGTTCACGTCGAGATTTCGGAGCAATACCAACAATGCCAATACTGCTGCTACCAGCAGCACCAATTCCCCGACCCAGCTCCGACACACGGAGCTGGCGCCGCGGTCCATGCCGGTGTCGCTCGACATTGCGCACTCTTCTTTGCGACCGCAGTACCGGATCCGTGGTCGTCTGGGTTCCGAGCAGAACCCCGCGGATCTGACGCAGCGGCGCAGTATGCGCTCGATGACCACGGACCAGCCGCCGCAGGTGAGCTCTTCATCAAGTAACGAGCTTGGCTTGGCGGGTCGAGCCGCGGGTCCTCAGCAGCCTCAGCAGCACGACCGGCTTTACCGACGGTTCTCGGAATCGTGCGTCACGCTCGCGCACGACATCACAGACACGATCAACGAGTCGCTGCACCGCCAGCGCGACCAGCGCGAGGAGAAGAAGCGCATGAAGCAGCTCATGAAGGATCTGCCCAACATGTCGTTCTCGTACAGCGCCGGCAAGTACTTTGTCGCGAGCATCCAGCCGGTCAAGCACAAGAGCAGCAACAACAAATCGAATGGCAGCACCACGAGTCGAGGCGTCAGCACGAGCAGCGGCAGTGGCAGCAGCGGCAGCGATACCTTCAACACGGTCAACGCCGCGGCGGAAGAGAGCTTCCTGCGCTGGGGAGCGCCGATGTCCATCATCGCGGACTACAACGGCAAGGCGTGCGGCATCCGTCCGCGCCAGTACTACAAGGACTGCCAGCTGTACCTCACGACTGAGACGTCGCTGGCGACGATGATCCCGCTGCGCGAAGACGGCGACCTGCAGTCGATGGCGAAGGAGTCGACGCGCCTGCTCGCGCACATTGAGAAGCGCCAGGTGCAGCTCTCGATCGGCACGTACAACGTGTGGATGATGCCGCGCATCGTGAGCGCGTTCACGAGCGTCTCGCCAAAGAAGAACACGCGCGCGCGGCTGATCGCGGACGTGCTCCCGCCCTGCGACGTCTGGGTCTTCACCGAGTGCTTTGACCACCGCGCGCGCGACATCTTGCTGGACAAGCTCAAGGCTGCGGGCTACTTTTACTTCTCGCCGACGGTCGGCCACAAGCGCTTGAAACGCGAGAACATGCGCAAAGTGCTGAATGGCGGCGTGGTGCTCGCGAGCAAGTACCCGATCGTGACGGTGCGCATCAAGCTCTTCAAGGAAGCGTGCTTGGGTGCCGACAAGCTCGCGGACAAGGGCGTGCTCTACTGCAAGATCCTCAAGGACGGTCTCCCGGTGCACATCTTCTCGACCCACTTGCAGGCGTGGAGCGACCCGGCGTCGCGCGCGATGCGTCGAACGCAGATGGTGATGATCGCGGACTTTATCCGCGCCATGGGCATTGACGAAGTGAACGACCCGGTGATGATCGTCGGTGATTTGAATGTCAACTATTGGCTCAACAAGACGGACCAGGAGTACGACGAGATGCTGGAGCTGTTCAATGCGAAGGACCCGTCGGTGGTGATCACGCAGCGCGGCTCGACCGCCATGGCGACGCGCGACTTCAAGCTCACGCGCCAGTTCAGCTTTGACCCGCGACTCAACGCGCTCGCGGCGGACGGGCTGAGCACGGACGGCAGTCTGGAGCTGCTCGACTTTGTGCTGTACTCGAAGACGCACCGGCAGCCGTCGAGCGCCAAGAGCTGGATCGTGCCGCTGACCACGAGCACGCCGTGGAACTGGCGCAAGCATCCGCAGTACAACCTCTCGGACCACTACCCGGTCGTGAGCTCGTTCGAGTTCGACATGTAAATGGACACGAGAGAGAAGGCAGGGACGTGTGTGACGAAAGCGGGGGCGATTGATGAAGAACGAAGGAGCCCTTGTTCTGACGAGCAAGAGGGAGATTGGTATAATTGTAAAACAGCAACAAAATGGACAAGCACTTGTGGAGCAAAATGGGAAACTAATACAGTGATTTCAGCGTGAAGAGTGGCATGAAATGCCCGAACGCCTGGTGCTCAATCCGGCACTCCACACTAGTGCTGCTGTTGCTGTGAGAGCTTGTGCAGAGCTCGTTAGGTCTGCGCAGTGCTGATGAACAGGTGCGTCAAACTTTCGATTCACAACTGAGATGATCTTCATGATCGAAGTGAAGAGTCAACCTATAAAGAGTGAAGGGATCATATCGTTGAAGGGTTTATAGCTTGGTTGATAGGATGGTGAATAAGAGGGATGCGTCAGGTTCTGTTGTTTGTTGACCAGAATCCTCAATCAATCCAGGTGTCAAATCTGTTAGCAACGATCCAAAAGCTTGGAAACGAGTGGATCTGGCAAAGTGGAACAAACTCAAAAGCTTGAACGCCTTTCAAGTGGATCAAGTGCTGTGTGACGAAGTGCATTCGTGATTGGGGTGTGCATGAGTCAACTCGATGAGGAGGGCGGATGCTCAAGAGCATGTTGTTCAGATCCGGACGGAAAAATGAGCGAGGAGTTCCTACTTGGAGAGAGAAGTTGCAGGAGCTGCTAGTTGGCGTGAGAAATCCGAGTCGTTGTTGAGGTCGCAGGCAACCTTCGCACAAGTTGCAACAAGTCCACCAGATACTGAACACCAGCAGCATGATTGTGGTAGACTGTGCTTAGTGTGCAGCGCGTCCGCGATGATCTCAGCGATGGTCATGGAGTTTGGGAATGTGGGAGACTGGAGAATGAGATTGAGGATCGAAGAGATATTTTCAGAGGTCATTTAGGGAGGACGAGATATCTCCCTTGTTTCAATAAAACCTGCATTGTCTCTCCGCCCTCTGAATCTCAGTATCAGCATCTAAATGCACATAACAAAATATAAACAGGACTCATAATGGATACAATGGAGCGAGCATATCATTGAGAGTATTTCGAGGTAAGTATCGATCGAGTTGAAGGAAGGTTTCTCACAAATCCGATACAAAAGTGATTCCTCAGATAAAACCTTGCCAAATGGAATGGACATAGGGTTTTATTGGAATGGGTTTGTAGGGTTTTATACTGGGAATCATTTTTGCATCGGATTAGTGTGAAATCGCCTCTTTTTGAGAGAGGGGACTGGTCCTGTTTTTGTCCCTTCACTCTCACAAACAACTGAACTTTGGTGCTGTATTTATCACTCAAACCCCTCTATAAATACGCATGACCAAAGCGTTCATTGGATACGCGCAGAGCCTCGTAATAATCCAAGTAGGCGACAGACGCGATATGAAGGGCCAAAAGAACCTGCTCGAGGGGAAGGGGAGGCCAAAAATCGTCTGCACACTTGCCAAAGACGCACGCATCAAAAACTGGACTCTGTCTCGTCCGTTTCTTTTCGGCCGTGCGTCAGAACAATCAGCCACCTCAGAGCGATCGAGTGACTCACTCGGCAATACTCGCTGTCAGCACACCAGCCAGCAGGTCCAGACAGGGAAAGCGGAAAGCGTTGACGCACCCGACAGCCGCAGCCCCCACTCGCCGTCGATCAGCACCCCCACCACATAATCTTCACTACGCCATACGACACTCGTATCCAGCGCGCGCCATTTGTTTTTTGTCCATCAGTCGCAACAGGTCCACAGCGTGACAACCAAAACCAATAGGAGAGTGTAACTGTCAGGTGTCTGCAATATGAGCCTCTTCTTCGGCCGCAAGTCGTCAAAAACCACAGCGTCTGCATCCGCAGAGGAGCTGGTGCGGCCGCGGCTGGCCAAGGCTCAGAGCACCGACACCAACCGTTTCAGCCGCTCGTCCAGGAGCTCCATGGACTATTCGAACACCAATGGTCACAACCGCAATGACAACAATGCCACGCGCGACTCGATAGTGTCCGCGTCGCCGTCCTCCGGCACGATGATGCGCGGCAGCGCCACCACCGCCCCCCAGTCGTCCTCGAGGACCTCCGCGCTGCTGCTCAAGTTCCAGGGCGAGCGTCCCGCGTCTGCGCCGGTGCTGGGCTCGTCGTCCAAGCCTTCGTCGTCGTCGCGTGGACGCGAAGCCCGACGCAAGCCCATTGTCGTGCGCTACGAGCAGTCCCCGGCGCTGGACGCGCACAAGCTGCAGCTGCAGCTCGACATGGACGGCAAGGCGCTCAATGGCTCGTCGAATGTGCGTCGCACTACCAATGGCATCGAGAGCTCGCAGCGCACGTACTCGGTTGATTATGATGCTGATGAGGCGCCTTTCGACGTGGAATCTGCGATGGCGGGCTTCATGGCGTCGTTCTCGCCGTCTAAAAAGAACAGCAGCAGCAGAACCAGCACAAAGAAGAAGAGTCTTCGGAGCTCTGGTGTTCCGCATGACGAGTACTTGAAAAGTCCCGTGGGCGGTAGCAGTAGTGGTGATACCCCGATGCGAGCGTCGGCGACGACGCGTTCGCGATCGCACACTCTGCAGCGGATCTCGGTGAACTTCACGAGCAGCCAGCGCCACGCGCAGCGCGCTGAGCACAAGGCGAAGAAGTACGACGTCGAGTGGCGCAGCGACCAGGACTCCATGTGCTGCCAGGTCTGCTACGCGATGTTCACCAAGATCTCGCGCCGACGCCACCACTGCCGCGTGTGCGGCGACCTCGTGTGCGGCGACTGCTCGATCGACCAGGTGGTGCTCCAGGGTCGCTTTGAAGCACCAAAGCGCGCCTGCGTCGCGTGCGTGACGCTCTTGCAGGTGATGAAGCACAACGGCGACCCGCGCGTGTCCATCGAAGGAGCAAGCAATGGTCTAGCAACAGCAGCAACAAGCAGCTTACATAGCAACCAGCGAGACCAGCCGCTGGCGACCCCGCGGTACCATGATCGCCTCGGGGAAGTGCACCGCGTGATGACCGCCGGCAAGAAGTCCGAGCGCAGAGGCAGCACGCAGACCGAGATGTACGTGATCTCGAGCAAGTGGCTGCGCAGCTGGCTCGCGTTCACGCGATCGACAGACGGCCCCAACAACCAGATAGACACCAGTAGCCACGGTGGCGACGCGTTTAGCAACAGCGCCACAGCGTACAGCCCCAACAGCAACAACAACAACAACAATGGCGGCATGGGAGCACCACCACCGGGACCGATCGACAACATGCCGCTCCTGGAGCTCAGCAAAGGCAAGCTCGTGAAGCGCCCCGAGCTCATCCGCGACGATAGTGTGGGTGAAAGCGAAGAGGACGAGGGCGACTACCAGCTCATCTCGACCGAGGTCTGGGAGGTGCTGCAGCGACTCTACGGCGGCGGACCAGCGATCCGCGTGGTCAGCAACGACGGCTTCCGCGACTGGATCGTCGACGTGTACGCGCTGCTCTCGACCGCGGCGTCCCACGTGGCCATCGTGCCCACGGTCGAGCACGTGCTCGTGACGCGCCACGAGACCGCGATCGTCACGCGCGCGTCCTACATCTCGGTCGAGAAAGCGGCGCTGATCTCCAGCGGCGGCTACGAGTCGGTCAACATCCTGGCGCAGAGCGCGCGAGCCAGCTTCAACACTGGTGGTGGCAATATTGGCAGTAGTAGTAGTAGTAGTGGTGGTGGTGGCGCGCGACGACAAAGTGTGAGCGCTCCGTCGCTGATAGATCTGGTCGAGAAGTCGACAACAGCCAGCAGCAGAATGGACCGCGCCTCGTTCACGTCGCGGGCGTCCATGAGCCAGGCGCGCGTGCGTCCAAACAGCCCGCAGTACAAGAGCGGCTCGAACAATTCGAGCAGTCAGGCACACTACGGGTCTTCTTCTATGCGCGCGACGGCACCGCAGCAGCTACTGGCGGAGGATGCAGCAGCTGCTGCCTCGGGGAGCAACATCCGCGACAGCAGCGCGGCGACAGCGGCGTCCGCGTTCGCAGTCGCGATGAAGCAGGCGCGCCTGAACGCCCAGAAAGCCATCGACGACCGCTCGCGAGCGCGTCCGCAATAAGTATTTGCAAAGAGTGCCACGTCCATCGAGTCCAATCAGAGAATTGGTCACGCGTGACAAGCAATCGTGAGTGATGGTCAGTGTAGCCATGTGTGTGAGTCGACCATCTGATAAGTTAAAAAGTAAGTATCTTCTGTGACATGTGCAGCCCTTCGTTTCGCCTTCATTCCGCCCAGTCACTCATTTGCTTCGAGTCGAGTCGCTTTGTCATATCACCAGCACCGTTTTAGCCTTAGCTAACTCCCTCTCGTCCCTATCAATATGCTGCTCCCAGACTCTCGTGTCTTCCAGAGAAGCAAGCACGCGCTCACATTTGAGCCTTTAGCCCAGCGTGTGAGCTTCACATCCATTCCCCGACCACGCTGGCTCCGTCCGCTCTCAATTGAGAGAGCTGCATGAGAGACCTCGTCGCTACTACGCCAGCCACTCATGAGGATGCTCGCAGAGACGAGAGCCTGCGACGCGCGAATCTCTACGGCGTGTCCTCGACCAAGCGCCTTCCGCAGGTGCAGCATCTCACAGAATCCAGGAAGGACGCGCGCGTGAGGAAAGACCTGGTGCTTCTCGCCACCACCAGACACTTTGGAGAGTCAGAAAACCAGCTGCATGATCCCCACTACCACTACCATGTCTACGAAGACGAGCTCAATGATCGCAAGCACCGCGAGGACTTGGGACTGCGACCGCCCCTGGACCGTATCCAACAGCTCCAGGACCTCTTCACCACTGTTCCAAAGGACCTGCGCACGAAGAACCAAGTAAGTAACCAGCAAGGCGAGACGGAGATGAACAACAGCAACAACAGCAGCAAGAAGCGCGAGTGGCGCGTCGGGTACAAGAACAACCCGCACGGCAGTTCGCGCGGTGCACTCAACGGCATGTTCGAGCCTTCCGACTCGGTCCGCGAATGCGCTGTCACCACAAAGAGCTACTACCGCGCGAGGCGGCACTGCTCTCGGTCGCAGCCGCGTACCCGGTACTCCCCATCAGTCCCGAGAAGATCGCTAGCGACATGCAGCCTTTCGACGAAGAAGCGGCACGAGACGCGACGGAGCGCAAGACAAGCGTCCGCCACCACGAGCCTGCGAATGACGAGAACGGGGACCAGGGTAGTGAAGCTGCACCGTGGTGCCCAGCGTCCTACTCGACCACCCACACCAAGGGCAAGCCGGGTCTCAGCCACAATGCTGCGGCAGTGGTGGTGACTCAGACCCACGCGTTGCGCAAAGTCGCGACCAATGACAAGGAGAAAGGAGCCGCTCGTGCACGAAAGCCACCACGCATGGTGGACGAGAAGTGCGTCAAGAAAAAGCAGAGTCTGCTCGCCAAGGCGGCGTCGTCGAATGGTGGTGCCGGTATCGCATCGACTAACTCCACCACGAGTAGCTCGCTCTTGGCGATGCGCAAGATGCTCTTTGTCACTCGCCAGCAGTTCCACATCGCGCTCGAAGCGTTCAACATGTCGCCCTCGGACGTGAACTTGCTCTTCTCGGCGCTCGATGTCGGCGTGGAAGACCACGTCGCGCTCTGGGGAATCCTCTGCGCGGTCGAGAAACTCCAGGACGGACACGCGCAGCTACAGCGCTCGCGAGTGCAGATCAAGGGGCGAGATCTGCCGAAAAACCTGGATCTGCTGCGAAGCTCATTCAGGATCCCGAGTGTGACGCATTCGCCACTAGATGTTGCGCAAGCGAGTGAAGAACAGCTTTGAGGTGATTTCGATTCTGCAAATGAAGAAAACTGTCAGCTCAGAAAGAGGAGAGCAGATCACACCGATTCGAGTTACACCATCGAGTTCGCAAACCATAAACATACACCACGTCCTTAAGCCAAACTGGTATGGGGAGATATTCGCAGACGGGATGGATACATTGGGCTTCCAACCTGACTGCTTCGATTTCCTTCGACTATCCACTTTGACAAGCGCACACACATTTACACATACTGTACAGCAACCTCAAGCGACGAAATGCCAGTCTCTCTCTCTCTCTTGATCACTTTCCCGCCAGACGCATCGAAAGTCTTCGATATCAAGCAGTGATGTCCAATCGGTTCGCCCGAATGAAGATCCCGTGATCGGGAGCGCAGCTGAAATACTGCAGAGACAAGGGAAAGGAGAGGTTTAGTTCGAAACACGGTTCTTAGAAGCTATCGTCGATCGTTTTGAGCTCACAGATACAAAATATAATGGGCTCACCTCGATGCCTTTCACGGTCCCATTGTTCTTGCCTTTCTTCTCGCACAACTCGATCCCGATCCACGTCCCTGTCGCGAAATTTGTTGGACCGACATACCGAACGACGCCAGGCACGCTGCCGATATTGATAAACTTCCCAACACCAAGCACTGCTCCGCCAATGTTGACAAGACTACTGGTAGTATTCGAGTTGTGCCGCTGCTCCGTTCTTGATGTCGAGCCTTGATCGTTTCTACTTGACACGCGCGACCCGCCAGGCTGGTGCGGTTGCTCACGACGGTGCTGTGACGTGCTCTCTCGGATATTTTTGCGTTGCCCATGAATGTCAGTTAGCGAGTGCATCGAAGAGCTTCGTTTGCGCCTCACTACCATCTCCTCTGAAGTGCCAGCCCCGCTTCTCTGCTCTTCAATCGCAAGCGGCTTCGAGCTACGATGCGCACCACCACATCTGTTGTTGCTGTTCGAGCTGGAGTTGTACGCCTGGGATGCACCTCGGGACGACAAACTATTGACAGGCAGTGACCGACGGCGGCTCAGATTCGCGTCTTTCATGGTATTTTTCGGCACACTCTCGTCCGAGACGCTGCGCTCAAAGCCAACCCGAAGGCGTTCAGGGATGCTTTTCAGGTCGAAGAGAACCACGCCTTTCGGTGTTGTTTCGCGCACGGACGAAGCAGGGTGGAAATCGTCGTCGAAGTCTTCGCTGTTGTTACTTGCGTCGTACGTTCGGATCGAACTGCTCTTCTTCAAAGCGGACTTCGTTGGGATAACGCCCATAGCAGCCGAGAGTGGGTGCGGGTCATGCGTTGGCGCTGCGAGTCGAAAGTATCCTTCCGACTTCGGGATCTTGATCGAAGAGGAAGACTTTTTCCTTATTCCGAGCTGCTCTTGAGCGGCTTGGGTCCCAAGTGACGACTCCATATCTTGAATCAGCTCGTTGTACGCCAACACGTCTGATGCGCACGTGCTTGCTTTGCGGCTGAACATCGACGCGTCTGAGCGCTGCGAGTGCTCAGAGTACTCCCACGAAAACTGTAATACTTGAGATGCACAACTCGCCGTTCGATGCATCTTCCCGTCCTGGGTGTTTGTGTGATCGCTGGAGATCCCAAAGAGATACAAATCCAGCACCTGCTTCTCCATCGTGATATCCTCGGAGCTAGGAGAGGGTGTCGGCAGTTGAACAGGACCACCTTCACGAGCGACAATCGATGTGCTCGACGTGTTCGGTGCGTGGAGAAGCATTGGGGGTTGGACTGGAAATCCGACGCTGCGATCGACGTTGGACTGGCACTGCGAAGGAATGTACATCGTAGTCTTCCCATTGTTGCTGACCACAACGCCGCTACTGGACAGCTCGGAGTCGGATTCAGGGTGTTGCAACTGGGTTTCTTCGAATTGATCTCTCAATTCCGGACACTCAAACCGCATTTTCCGACTCAAAGTGCGTGCCTCCAGCTGCTTGTACTCCTCTTCGAACGCGTTCGGCTCGGACGGATCTTGGATTTCCGGCTCTGCGTCTTCTTCTTCGAGGCGAAAACTTGAAGCATCTTGAAGGGTCGTCAGCTCGTCTTTGCAGTCGAAGTTGTTGCTCTCTTCCAGCTCAAACGCTAGGTTTTCCGCCGCTTCTTCGTCTTCATCGTCATCGGAGGCGCTCGCAGGGATAAACTCGAGTCCCATTTCCAGCAGCCCCGAGTCTTGTGCAATAAGGGGGTACCATTGCGGACTGCAGCTCACAATTCCTGCCATGTCCTTTGCTTCCTGGTCATCATCGTCATCTTCAGTGCTGCTCTTCGAGGATCGGTCCTGGAAAAACTCGAGTAGCGACACTTTTGCAGTCGAGACGACAAGGATACCGCACACAACCTCGATCACGAGCTCCGTATTGGCTGGTAAAGAAGCAGGCGACGATCGACTGCCCAGCGGAATCGAGAAATGACCCCGCATGAGGTTTCTCGAGTGGTCGTCTTCGCGCCGCCAGACTGGATTCTTCATGTTCCCACCGACGTTGCGTCTCGATTCAAAGACGTCGCTCAGGTACTCCCGTCTCCAAGACAAGTAGCAGCGAATGTGAAGTCCGTGACGGTCGTACATGGACTCAAAATGCGACCGGAACGACAGCTGGCGCGCCTGGTAGATCCACAAATGAAGGTCTCCATCAGGTAGCAGCGCGTTGCTCTGTCGGCGTCGACGGTGATACGGGTCATCGATCGATAGCTGCTTGTGCATGGACGCAGTGAGCGCACTCGGATCAGCTGCTGCAACTGCTGCTTGGCTCTCGTTACTGGACTTGCTCGATCGCGAGGAACTCTTTGGTAACAGCGACGAGACGTCACTTGTATTCGTGGGCAGGGCGAAGCGCAGCTCGCGCGTGAGGAAGTGCTCGACATCGTCGTGTTGCTGCTTCTCCGGTTCTTCGGGTTCTCGATCCTGCAGAAGCTGCTTCTCGAGCTGCTGCTGGCGGAAAAACAGCGTCTTGAGTGCGTTCTCGTCCTCCATCACTTCCTCTTCTTCCAGCAACAGCCATCTGTCGCAGTCGACGCCTTCTTCATCAACATCACTTTGATCTTGCGGCTCGTTCTCCACTCCTCGATCTTCGTATTCACTCTCACAGTCGCCGATGGGCTCGAGAGGCTCCAGGTCCTGCAGATCCAGCGCACCAGCGCTCACGGTTCTCGACACGCCACTGCGACCTCCGCTTCGATTCTCATCGCTGCACTCGCGCGCCTCCTTCATGCGGTCGAACGCGCTCAGACTCGGGTTCGTAACCGTCGGACTGAAGCTCAACCCTCCGTCCAGTGACAGCGACGACGACGACGACGCGCCAGAAGAGGAAGATGCGGAATCGCCGTGTCCGATCACTCGCGGCTGCAGCATCTTTCTATGCACCGACTTCTCTCTCTCTCTCTCACAGACACACTTCACACACAGACAATGGGGGTCTGATGTGCGCGCTTGCTGGCAGATGCGGGTGTGAGTGGACAGACAGACAAACAGACGAACGATCGAGAGAGTCAACAGAGAGCCTCACACACGCACGTATGGAGTGCGTTGATGGCGTGTGAAGTGGAGGGAGTGAATATGCGGAGTGATGATGATAATGGAAAGCAAAGAGAGTGCGGAATGTGGAATGCAAAGAGTCCTTTCTGCCATTTGCAGGCGACTTGTGCACTTGACTCGAGCCTCTTGCAATCAGGAAGCTGGGTTCGTCCTCCTATATCGCATCACTTGCATTTTATGTGCAGCATCAGTTTAGAAATAGGCTTTCGATCACAGTCATTGCTATCAGGACAGGACAGTTCCCAATAACAAAAGGGCTTTTGCGTAATGAGGGAGACTGGGAGTGGAGAGTGTGCACGAGAAAAAGGACACATCCAAACCAGGTCACTTCAACATCGAAACGACAGGTATTCGAAGAATAGAGAACCCGCGATATTCCATTTGCCTGTTGAAAGCGACTGGGTGGTTTCGGGATGTGGAAACCCTCAATGTATCGAAATTATCCCCTGTATAAATGCATGCATGCGATAAAAAGCCGGAAAAATAGTCGCAAGCTCATCATCGAGCGCACACTTTCGAACTTTGTGACGATTGTTTTTTCGATTCGAAAGAAACAAAAAGAGAGAGAGTGGGTCGTTTTGGCTTAGCGGTTCCTGACATATTCTGTTCGGCAGGCTCAAAGCACTCTCACGTGGATCAAAACTATCCATCCTGCCTCTCTCAAAGGAATCGCTCAGGCTCTTCGACAGGCTCTGTCACGCTGCTTCTTGATTTGTCCGCTTTGACACTATCACATCGCTCATTCGTGGACTCATGAGCTCACAATCAATGTGTGTGCGAATGGCTGCTGGCGGATCTGTTGCAGCACCAGCCAATCTGACAGGAAGCCACCAGACGACACGACAGCTGACATGCGTGCGGAGAGGAAGGTGACCATGGACGCGAGTGAACGGTTTGAGCTCATCGCTGGACGCTCTGTCTCCCAATAGATCACTGCATTCGCGACCGAGGAGTCGCCATCACAGGCACCGATAGCCGCTAGACAGCAGTATGCATCACACACATCGCATCGGTTGTCAGAGTGGCAGCAGCGTCAACACACTTCAGACGACGGCGACTGGACGGTGCTGTTTGCACCGAATGGCTGGAGCGTGAACTACCGCCAGTTTGACCAGCGGAAGCTGCTCGAGCCGGCGAACCTGGCAGTGCTCACTGCGGTGACGAGCGTCGCGATGCTGCTGGTGCTGGGCGTCTGGTCGCTGTCACGGAGAGCGCAGCGGCGCCGCGCCATCGAGCGCCAGAACCAGTGGGTCGTCTCAGTGGAGCTGCTTGATGCCATGCCATATTGTGTATGGCACCATCCTGTTCGTCTGTCCATGCTTTGTCATCAGAATCTTGCTTGCTTTCGATTGTGTCCGATTTTCTGTCATTTCATCCAATCATCATGCATAATGGTTACGATAAGCGCGTCGATTGGCTGCAAAGCGATGACGAGCACTCCACTCAGATTGCACAGAAGCTGCATTAGGCAGTGTACACTATGCTCATCATGTGGCCCACGTAATGGAAGGACACATTTAAACCTTCGAAAGAAACACTGCTGCCATTTTCGTCACCCGAAATTCGATCATCCAGACATCAGCACGAGGACATTCGCAGCCTCTGCTCTCTGTTCATCGCCATCTGCATCTCCAGCACTGCACACGACACACCAACCGCAAGTGCCAGCGCTATCGACCCATACCGACTTCGTCTCTTGACTCGCAGTATTGACTGAGCTACACGTCCGCAAGAGCACCAGCACACAGTGAAATATGGCGGCAAAGTTCTCGATGGTGAACACGTCGGGGCTGTTCGACCAGGGTGCGCACCTCGAGGCATCGGACCGCATGCAAGGCGCGATGGAGGAGCTCAAGATCAAGAACGAGCGCGCTGAGAGCGCCAAGAGCCAGCAGCGCGCGCAGCAGGAGAAGCAGGAGAAAGTCTTGGTGCAGCGAGCGATCCGGTCGCAGGAGGCAGCGATCGCCGCGGCGCTGCAGAAAGACGCCACGTACGTGCGCGTCAAGCACGCAGGAGACGACGACGAAGACGGCGGCAGCAAGGACGACGAAGACGATAGCGACGACGACGCGCTCCTTGACGAGTTGGACAACGATCCGGAGCTTGAGCGGTAATGTAGTTTGGACCTTACCTTGTGTTGTCAGTATGAGGCATGAGGATAACGACGTGTGTTGTGCTGATGTATGTCCAGGCTGCGCCAGGCGCGCATGAACCAGCTGAAGCACGCGTACGAGGAGAAGCAGAAGCTGCTGGCGAAGGGGCACGGCGAGTACCGCGAGATCTCGCAGGACGAGTTCCTCAAGGAAGTGACGTCCAGTCCGCTCGTCGCCGTGCACTTCTACCACAACGACTTTGAGCGCTGCAAGATCATGGACATGGTGAGTGGTTGACTTGTCGTGTATGTGGGTGTCCTCAGCATCGTCAATATTAACGCTGCTGTCTTGTGGTAATGTGCCTGCGTTCCATAGCACTTGAGCCGCCTCGCAAAGACTCACATTGAGTGCAAGTTCCTCAAGATGAACGCTGAGAAGGCGCCGTTCTTCGTGGAGAAGCTCGTGATCCGCGTGCTCCCGACCGTCGTGTGCTTTAAAGACGGCGTCGCGTTCCCGTCGCGCGTCGTCGGCTTTGACGGTCTCACTGCCGACGACGACGAAGAGGAGCAAGCCACGTTCGGCTCGCGCGGCCACCTGACGTCGAGCGACACGTTCCCGACCATCGCGGTACGCCAATTTCGGAAACTATCAACCTGCCATTGGCATCCCAGTGTCAACTGTCTGTCTCCTCGTCAGTAGAATCCCAACTCGACAATTGTGTGTGTGTGATTTGTACCATTGTAGCTCGCCCGCAAGCTCGTGCAGATTGGCGCGATCAACGAGCACGACGCTGACGAAGACGAGGAATAGAAAAAAGAAAGCAAAATCGACTAGGTGCTTAAGCGATGAAATGGCTGGGTGCGCGTTCGCCCTGTTTGTGCAGGTTTTCGGCAAAGGTCTGGTGCGATTTCAATAAATATGTGGGAGGATTTGATATAGAAGAGGTGTGTGCGCGCTCGCTCAGTGAGTCGTTGTTACTACTCCAGTATTGCTGCTCCTACGTCCGCGAGCGTCGGGATGGACGAACTCGACCACGCTGTCAACATGCTC
>JAASFO010000592.1:0-17186 GCA_023333815.1 Globisporangium recalcitrans
ACATTGTAACCGAAGTCGGCTATCCACATACTTGCTGTCTATTTTGGTCAGGGAAGACTCTCAGTCTTGTCGAGGACACGGATATAAAACAAATAAAGCGAAGGATACAGGGGTGAGTCTGTGGATATCCCCTGTTGGGTGTAAGACTCGCCAACACAAGAGCACTCTCTCGCTCGTCGTGGACACAGTGATCAGCAGCTAGATCTATGTCGTAGCAGCGCAACAGGACACGATCGTCAACCTTTGCGCCGTGAGGTGCCAACTCGATACCTTTCAACGGTGTGCACTTTGCATCCGCGAGGTGTTTCGTGTGAGAACATGATGCTTCAGTTCTCGAAGTGTGTAGGCGATTGTTCGCTTCGTCACACCAATTTATCCTCGAACGGCGGATATTCGTGATGGCGGAACCTCACAAAAGGACTTCCATGGTATGTTCAACGGAGCACGCTTTGAGAAGTGGATGGAAACGCTCTTGGGTGCATTGGCAAGGCGCTGCATCACGAATGCAGTGGTTGCTCTTTACAACGCAAAATACCAGGAGCGTCTCTCACCAGACTCTCCAAAAGGATCAAGTTCGAAGGCGGGATGCAGACCAAGTGCAATGAATACAGTATCCAACACGACATTCGCGAGCTGAAAGGGGTGCTGTGAGCGAAGCTGTTTGAATACGTGCAATGGAGCGTAAAGCCGGTCGTTGCTCAGATGGCGGAAAGTGCAGGACATTCTGTCGTATTCACTCCGCCACACCATTTCGATCTACTGCCATTTCGAGACTGTCTGGGCTGTTCTGAAAGGGGAGGTGGGGCGATAGTATACACCAGAGACAACATTTCAGGAGGGAAGAGCTCGACTTGAGTGCCATCCAGCATCTAAAGTCGTCTGCTGCCGAGTGCTGTCTCCAGAAAGCAATCAGCGATCTCGATGCCCTCTCTCGAACAAGGAATCAGTGCTGAGGAAGCGTCGGAGGATTCAAGCAGTGACTGCTCGTTCAGTCACCACAACGACAGCAATACTGAAGACGAAAGCGACTAAAACCAACAAATGCGTACACAAAACGCTCCATCGTGATCCCAGTTGGTGTCGATCACTGTCAGTGCATTTTTCTTCCTTTCTTTCTGTCAAATCTTTCCGTCCAAAACTAAATATCCCAAAGTGACATGAGATTTGACAGTTTCTCGTCCCTCTTTGGTGTGGCCCACTACATCGCAAATTCGAAACCCTCATTCTCGCCAATTTGAGAATTGAGCGAACGACGACAAGACAGACACTTTGTTCATCAGTCCCTTCTGCATAAGCGACTGCTCGCTCGTGAGATCAATACGTGGATCGATTGCGCCTTCGCTCGTCTGGTTGCTTGAAGAGAGCGATCCATCGTCATCACTCACTTGCACCCAGAGAACACGATCTTCTTCTCAGCCCCCGCGTCTTCGCTCAGTTCAGAACCGCGCGGCAGAGCAGCAAGCAGCAAGCCAACTGCCACACACACACACACACGCGCGCTTCATGACGTCGACTGTCGCGCACGCGCTGCGGAGACGTGAGCCGAGCGACGACCGCCTCAAGGTGGAGGACGCGCACGGCTTCGCGA
This sequence comes from Globisporangium recalcitrans, assembly GCA_023333815.1. Classification (NCBI taxonomy): domain Eukaryota; phylum Oomycota; class Peronosporomycetes; order Pythiales; family Pythiaceae; genus Globisporangium; species Globisporangium recalcitrans. The sequence goes on from JAASFO010000592.1 coordinate 1,589, forward strand.
GCGTGGACGACGTGCCCGAGCGCGCGTTCTTCGCGAAGGAGTACATCGCGCTGTACAAGAAGCATATCGCGGAGCTCGTCAAGCGCATGGAGCACCTCGTGGAGGAGACCGAGAACTTTGAGACCGAGAGCGAGGCGTACATGGAGTGGAACGGCAAGCAGCTCGCGGGGCTCACGCGCGACACCGTGTGGCAGAACATCTGCGCGCTGCAGGACTGCGACCTGCTGCTCAACGACACGATCGCCCTCTTCAAGCAGAAAGTTCGGGTATGTGTGTGTGTGTGTGTGCTTGTGTGTTGTTGGATGGGAAGAATGGCTGCATTATGCTGCGACTGCTCTGGTCGAGTGACACAAAATGACGTTTTGCGATTATTGACATGTCGCTTTGCAGGAGAGCGTTGAGATTGTGGAGACCAACCCCGAGCAGTTCAGCAACTTGGACCGGACGCAGTCGAACTCGTCCATGCGGCAGAGCATGACCAACTCCGAGTACAGCTCCGACAGTCGCGACGAAACAGACGAGGACGAGCTGGGCGAGTCGTTCCAGGACGTCATCCCCGTGACGAAGAAGAAAGAGGCGCTTGCGCTCAACGACGACGTCACTGCGCGCGTCAAGGTAGCGTGATTAGATCTTGGCTTCATTTTGTCTCCGCATGGTCTCATCAATCTGGGGGTCCTGTTTACTGATTACGCCACTTTTTTGGATGCCCATCCATGCTGCTCGTGTGTCGAATCAAGCGATCGTTCGGTGCGAACGAGGAAGAGTTTGAGCGCTTCAAGGCTCACGCTTTCGAGTTCGGCACTGGCAAGGAGACCGCCGAGGATTTCCACCAATACCTGCAGCAGTACATCGCGTCGGAGGAGCTCGGACCGATTGTGCTGGACTTTGCGCGGCTGCTCCCGCAGGCGGCGCTCCGCTTCCCGTTGCTGAAAGTGCACTACTCGTACTTGGAGAAGTACCGCATTCGCATCGCGAACCAGGGCGAGGAGCGCAACAAGAGCTACAGCAACATTGCGCGCGCTCGAGAGCCTTCCGTTGGTGGGTCTCACATTGTATTGCAATTTGTTTGGTTGATGGTTCTGATACTGATATGCTGCGGTTGCTCAGTCGACGACTATGACAGTGACGATGACCATGTCGAAGACCTCCCGACCACGGTACGTTTCCCACATGATCATATCTGCTTTGTTTCGAAAAGCGATCCTGGGCTTAGCGCTTCTGTGTTGCTCTCCATTGTTGCAGCTGCGATTGAGCCCAATCAACCACTTGGTGTTCATTATTCATGGCATTGGACAGCACACCGATTTCAAAGAGGGCGAGCTCAAGTCGTGGAACGGCACGGCCGGACTCGACGGCGGCAACCACTCGTTCCGCGATCTCTACCGAACGATGCTCGAGACCATGTTCCGAGACATCCCGGTCGCACTGGAGATGCAGTCGATCGAGTGGCACGAAGATCTGCACGAACCGACTGGACTCGACAACATCTTCGACCTCATCTGCCCTGAAGGCTCGGCAGGGTAAGAACACATGAGAGTATACTGCGTGCAATGGATGAAATGGTCGTAAATGCCATGTGTCTCACAGCTCGCTTGTTTTTCTGCATGCAGGATCCGAGAGTTCAGCAAGGAGACGTTGATGGATGTCCTGTACTACCTGTCTCCCAGGTATGGCCAGCTCGTCATCGACGCGGTCACCCAGCAGCTGAACCAAAAGTACCACGTCTTCATGGAGGAACACCCAGGTAATGGACGTTGTTTCTGTGCTATCGAGTTGAGTTCCTTTGTGCTGGTCGCCTCATTCTGTTCTCTCTCTCTCTCTCTCTCATGTGGGTGGAAAATCAGGCTGGGATGGGAAAATATCGATCTTTGCCCACTCACTTGGGTCTGTCATTACGTATGACTTGCTGACCCACGAGGCTGGCGAACGCTCCAAGAATGGAGTCTTCTTCCCTGGTCTGGAGTTCGACGTGGAGAACTTCTTTGGCGCCGGGTGCGTCCAAGTACTATCAATTTTCTCAGTGTTGCATTATATCACGAGCGCTGACATGTCGGTGTGCTGTTTCAGGTCTCCGGTCCCCGTATTTATCCTTTCGAGAGGTGAACTCAACATTGACGAAGGGAAATTCACTCCCGGAATCAAGATGCCAAGGTGTCAACGCTATTTCAACATTTTCCACCCGATCGATCCGATTGCGTACCGTGTCGAGCCTCTCATCAAACAAGAGATGCACGACAAGGCTCCAGTCCAGTTGATTCAGGTGAGTTTTGGCTGTGTCAAGTTGTCCGAGAAAACCAGGCTGGTACTGATGGAAGGTTATGTCCGTTTGTGTAGGCGCATACTGTGCGCGGATCCACGTTTGGGAAAATTCAAGAAATGTGGGAGAGCTTGACCGCCCCAGTGCATGGCTTCCCGCACCGCCTCGACTATGTCATGAAGAGAAGAAAGCGCGAGCAAGGGATGATGGAAATCGCGTTTGCGTCCGCATCCCACTCCTCCTACTGGATGAGCGAGGACGTCGTGCTGTTCACGATTATGCAGATCTGCAAACCTGTGGTTGAGAAGCTGCAGCGATACCTGAGCGCGCGCCAGCCGCTACCAAAGCTGATGCGAAACATCGCCGAGCTGACGCCTCACACGAAAGTGGTGATGTCTGCAAACGCGTCTATCCGCGATCGATGCACTGGTTTCACACACGACCGAGTGGTGCTCATGGAGAAAGATCGTCTGTTTATCTTACCCCGCGTGCACGAAGTCGCGTGCCGTAGAAAGTGGCGAGTGAAGCTCAACTCGTTGACGAAAGTGACGTACGGGGACGACTCGTTCATGCTCAAGATTGTTTCGAGCGAGCCGTCCGTGCCGACAAGCTCTGGATCGTTTTCTCCAGCCCGTCCTCCGACCCCAGCGTCCAGCGCTTCCTTGACGTACATGCTGAAAGCCCCTTCGACACGTGTGCGAGACGAATGGCTGAACCTCATCCACCAGACCCTTACAAGTAGAAGCAACGGTGACTTGGATGTCCCTCAATCGGCGGTCTTGGACAGGTGTGTACCTTCATGCATCCTAAATGCTACTCCCGGTGTGTGTGTGTGGCACAGAGAGCTCACCTTTCACTTGTGCTTCTTCTCTTTACAGAGAACAATTTCACATGGCAGAGGTGCCGCATGGTTTGTGTCTGGACTACTTTTGCGCGCTCAAGGCTGGTTTCCTGCAAGAGAAATCCCCAAAAGGATGGTACGAAGGCTGGAACAATCGGTGGATCGTCTTGCAAGACGACTGCGTCTCGTGCTATGAGAACTCGCCTCGCCTGGAGTTCTCTGCTCAGCACAAGCTTCGCAAGTCGCGCATTTTCTGCTACGAAGTTGGATACCTCTTCCGTGTGGTGTCTCGTACTGGAACGTCGATGGAGATGAGAGTCAAAGATCAGGAGTCGTTCAACATTTGGCTGGAGGCATTCAGCCAAATCCCTTCAGCGGAGGTGACCCGCCACAAGGATCTGATCGAGAACAGTCCTTCCGCAGTGCTCCTCATGTCTGAGAGTAGTGAGCTTGCTGACGGCGCCACCCAAGGCGAATGGCTCCACACCAAGATCGAAGGCTACAAGCTCTCGCTCGATGAGAAGGACGTGCAGTACGCTGCGTTTGTGGTGCAAGTCAAGTCGTCCTCAAATGGAACCAGCGTCGTACAAAGACGATACTCTGAGTTCGAGGCACTCCATCGCGAATTGAGGAAAGTGATTCCTCACGAGCAAGTGCCAGCGCTGCCAGGAACGCGCTTGTGGAACAAGTTTGACCCCACCTATTTGAAAGAGAAGACTGTCGGGCTGCACGGCTACCTGACCGAGGTCTGCAAGCGCTGTGCAAACACCAGAGCGCAGCCTATTTTGCTGAACTTTTTAGAGCTTTCGCCTCCTCCAGCTAGCTCGAGCGGAACGGGGGACGTGTAAGGTGAGTGTTTGTCATAGATTTGCTTTTCGTATGGAGAGATTAAGACTGGTCTTCTTGGACATGAGATTCTTGCTGGATGGGAGTCTTGCGCCTATCCGTTGAAGCCGTTTGCTACAATCGGAAACTTCGCGCACAATGGAGAAGGATCTTCTTGGTAGACGTTGCAGTCCGTCTCTGGCTTCGCCGCGATGATGTAGTCTCCGTTTTCCACGATCTTGTTGAATCCGCGTCCGACTTGAGGATCGAAAAAAAACAATGTCTTCGCGCGTCAGCTCGAACGACACAACTCTGCTCAGCAGATCGAAAGCAACTGTTGATCCGAGTGTTTGAGCGAGATCGCTCAGCTCAAACGATTGCGTGCCAGGTTTGTCAAAAGATTCGCTGACTTTCTCGAATTCGATCGCGGAGTCACGTCTGCAATCTTGAAACTGCTCGCTTGAAGTCACTTGGCAGCTCGCGTCCTTTCGTGCATGCATTTGCCTTCATTCCAGAATTTGCAGTTCTCCGAGCGCAGTGAACGCACTTGGCCGCTCAAACTCGACAGATTCAGGATGGATCTGACAGCAGAAAACCCGTTCGCTGACCTCATGAACAAAGCAGTCAAGCTGAAAGGCGCTCAGCAGGCTCAGTTACGGACGCAGCTCGATTCGTGGCCACAGTACTTCCAGCACTCGATGTTCATGCAAGAGTCGGTCACTTCCGTTCGCGAGCTCGCTTTCCCAGAACGAATCGAAGCAGCTGAATCGATGAAAGCAAAGGGCAACGAGCACTACAGCAGCAACGACCTGGAAGAGGCTGTGGCGGAATGCGAGAAAGCTCTCGCTGTTTTCAAGTACATCGAGAACAGCGATCCGGGCTGGAAGAAGAAGGGCATCGAAGACAGAGACCTTCAGCTGTTTGGCCACAAGTGCGACAGCAGAGAGGACCAAACCCGTCTCGATGCGCTCAAGATGTCGTGCTACTTGAACATCGCAGGTGAGCATTGCTGTTCTACTTTACACACTCCTGAATGAGGAAGGCTGTGCTAAGTCCATGCGTGCTGCGCAGTGTCAAAGTTCAAGCTGAAGGACTATCCGGTTTGCATCCGAGCTTGCGACGACACGCTGCTCATAGATCCTACCAGCGCCAAGGCGTACTACAGGTAAAGTCTCTACATGCTTGCGCACGAGTTGTGGTGGTGTCTGACTGAGCGATGCTGCTTTGTGTCTAGACGCGCACAAGCGCTCATTACTCCTTCATCGTCTGGTGCGTTGGAGTTCGACCAAGCCATTGTGGACTTGGAGAAGGCGCACAGCACTGATCCGAGCAACAAGGACGTTCGAAAGCTGCTTCGTGAGCTTAAGGAGCGAAGAGTGAGGCAGAAGAAGCTCGACAAGGAGACGTTCAGTGGAATGTTCGGTCGGGGTCAAGTGTACGGCGAGCAGGAAGACCCGCCGACGCCACCGATTGAGGAGCTCGATGGCGACGCTGCTCGCGAACGAAAGTTCGAGAAAGAGGTGAGTGCTCGACACTAATTGCTGTTGAGTGTTCATGGATAAAGACCACTGAATCTGTTCTGGTGGACGGCAGCGAGTCGCAGAATGGAGACTTCAGCGCGTCCGTCCAGTCGATCGACTCGATTCTGAAATCCATGACGAATGCCCAAATCGCCCAGATGCTCGCAAGAGAAGGGATCGACTACCACAAAATCACAGACCGGGACCAATTCCTGGAAACAGCACGGCAGGTTTTGGAGACGAAACTGAACTCCAGCCCCACCCCAGAGACGAAGTCGTACTTCGTCCCGATTTTCTTGATGGCTGCAGCGTGGACGATCTTGCGCTTGTACACAACAGGCGGCTTGTCGTTCTTGTTCCGTCTTGTGGTCCACAGCTTCATTGGCGAAAACATCGAAGACAGGAATCCGACAGCTGGCGTCGAAGACCTCTTCGGAGAGTAAAGTGCGAGCTGCAAGTATGCAACGCGAGGCGCTCACTCCAGCCTGCCACTCTAGCAAGTTGTCGCTCTGAGAGGGACTCTCAAGTGAACACGAGGTTCACAAACGACTACAGAAATCCTTGTCTCCACGATTCAAACCGATTTTTAGTTACTTTATGGTGCTCCTCCTGTCTGAAATCCAAACGCACATGGCGCATTGCTACTTTTTTCTCACGAATATCCAACTTCAACCATTACTCCTTCCGCCAAAGCACCAAGTCCTCTTCGCATCCGTCCCTTTTCTTGTGCTACGCTACCCACTAGTCCATAGTCAACGGACCATCCGTTGAAGAGCTACCTGACGAGCCCTGGCGAGAGTTCTGGCTTCGATTATGCTCCGAGTGGGTCGTCGTCGAGACGCTAGATGTTGTCGCGGTGGTGGGGAGCGACGGAGACTCTTGACCCTGCAGCTGAGCAGAATCATCGTCAACGCTGTGGCCGGAGCTCTTCGCTTGGAGGTGCGCTGGTCGCTCACGCGAGATCGTCACTTCGACGCGCTCGAAACTCTCAGCCATGGTTGACTCTAACTTCTTCATATCCAACCGAAACTCTTCTTCAGACAGCTGAGCGTGCAACCCGCCGTGCTGCACAAAAGAGGAAAGCGGGGTTCCAGGATGGTCAGTTGGAGGAACCACTTCGTGTTCGCTGTCGTCGTCCGACTCGGATGGTGGCGATGGTGGGGGTGGTGGAGGTCGCAACTCCGAGACCAGATCATTCACTTCCACAAGCGCATCGGGATCTTCACAGAAGTACGTGAAGTCCTTGAAAGTCGGATCTTGCACCGGAGGCGTGGCTTTTCGCCCAGTCCGGCTGGAAACTAGCGAGAAGATACCCTTCGAGCGCGAAGCTGACTTGTCTGTAGGCGATTGCACTTCCCGAGTGACGTCCAGCTCGGTAAACTCCGAGTCAACGTACTCCACATCCAATGGCGAAGACTGTGGCACATACAAACCGAATTGTCAGGCGCATGTCACTCACATACTGTACAAACGCTATGAAGCACGCACATACCAAGACAGGCTTCCAAGGAGGGGTGGTCTTCCTCTGCAGAAGCAAATCCCAATCAATCTGTTTGAAGTACGGGTGGCTCAGAATGTCGCCGATGTTGCTGCCGAGTCGCTTCGTCGCATCCTTTTGCAGAAACTGCACGTCGTTGTCATCGATAATGTTAGCCACGCAGCAAACGTACGACGCAAAGAACAAGTAAAATAATAATAAAAAAGCCCACTCACCCCCTGCAGAATATCCTTCAGGTCGTCTGACAACTCTGGCTTCTCGGGGAACGTCAGTGGGTCGCTCTGGATCTTGCTGTACATTTTCTCAATGTTGTTGTCGTAGAAAGGAGATTTGCCCACGCTCATTTCGTACAGGAGAATGCCCAAACTCCACCAATCTGCAGCTTTTCCGTACGATCTCTTCGCCTTCGGAAGAAGCAACTCTGGAGCGGTATACTGTGGGGAACCGGCCATTGTCTTTGCACCATTGTAGTTGGAAACGTGGAGCTTCGCCAGACCGAAGTCGACAAGCGCGATGTGCCCATCTGCATCAATCATCACATTCTCTGGCTTGATATCTCTGCGAATGTCACAAAACAAGACATAGTTTCGAGTCTCAGTCAGCTGTCCCAACGCGACCCACCAAAGTGCTCACAATGCAACAGTACCTGTAGAGGATGTCGTGCTGGTGCAAGTGGTGAATTCCCAAAACCAGCTCCGCGGTGTAAAAGTGCGCGCGATCCGCAGGTATTCTGCAGCTCGACCCCTTGCTCATGTGGTGGAACAGATCGCCACCACCGTAGTAGTTCATTCCGAGGAACAACTTCGTTCGACTTTGAAAGGCGATGCGGAGACCAGCGATGAAAGGGTGGTGGATGTTCTGAGCCACGCGCATCTCGGTGAATGAACTCTCGATGTCGTACTTGGTCATCTTTCCCTTCTCAAGGATCTTCAGGGCGTAAATTTGGCCGTCGCTTTTCTTGACAGCATTCACAACCTGAACAATGGGAAGCAATCCGATCAGCTCATCCGTGTGTCAAGGAACTCCGACGCGCACATGTAGTCCACTCCTAGTGCACTCACCGTTCCGAAGCCACCCTTGCCAATGACGTTGTACACCGTAAAGTCCTTCATCGAGATACTGAGAGATCGCGTTGATCGGAAAGCGGCATCCGACATTTCCGGGTACGGGTTCTTCACAACAAACTGCTTCCAGTTGCCCGTAGCCATTTTCAGGTCCACGTCAGCCCGAAGACGCAGGATTCGTCCATACGGTCCAAATCGGATCTTATGCGCGAACGGCTGGACAATCACGATGTCCGAGAATTTACTTTTCAGCTTCTCGTGCCCCTTGATCGTGTAGCTCTTGCCGTCGCTGTCTCGCACGACGTCGCTCACCATAAACTCGAGCACCTCAACGTTGTGGTAGAAAGCTCCGAGGAAATGAAGGAAACCTTCACGGCCGAAGTAATCACCGTTGAATGGTGTACTCTTTGGGTACGACGACGAAAAGACAAGATCTAACAAAGTTGATCAAAGCAAGGGCAGTCAGTAAAATGAATCGGGAATCACGATCCGTCTTTGCGCCGGGTGCAACACAGCATACCTTTGTTGAAGTACGCCATCAGCTCAGTGACGAGCTCCATTTCACCACTCATGAGGCGGCGGTAGACATCGTACGCCTTTTGCGTCTTCATGTCTGGCAGAGCGCCGTGACGGTACGTGTTGTAGATCGGCTTGTTGTTCTTGCGCATGTTCATGCAGTCAACGCCCGCCTGTATGTTGCACCACACACGCATTCAAGATCGCGGTACCGCAATTACCACACAGCAATGGCGAGGTCAGCCAGGTTCCGTTGAACATGAGACGAGCCAGGAAAAGATCTTCCCGCATCATATTCGTTTCCATGCTGCGTAGCACTCAGATCATTCGACGCACCTCAAGGAAGTAGATCCACGAAAGCTGCTCCATCTGCGTCGGCACCGAGCAGTGGAACACCTTGCCTTCGCTCGTCTCGAAAGAGAAATCGAATCCATGGCCGCTCTTCGACACTTTCTCCAGCTTCACCGACGCCACGTTCACGCGGCCCTTCAAGTGGCTGCGGTTGCGCGCGTCCACTTTGCTCTCGTAGTCTACAATCGAGATTCCGCACAAAAGAGATCAGTCGCTTTTGAGAAATACGCTTTCTACTCGGAAAAACAGGTGCCTTGTCCTTACATGACAGGTTGTTGCCTTCGAGAGTGAAGAACCGGTTCTTCCAATTGCGCACGAGGTGGCCGCGCTTCGTGACGTATCCTTCCCACTCGACGATCGGAAGGTCCAGCGACTCGACTGCGTGGTCTTCGCTGCCGCCAACGACGCTCGGGGTGTCCGGCGTGCCACCCCCGGCGCGGCTGTTGGACGAGCGGCGCATCGAGTAGAAGAGTGAGTTCTCGAGTAGTCTCGGCTTCTGTCCGTTGCTGCTGCTGCTGTTGGAGCTGTTATGCACCGAGTTTCGCTGCGTCTCGTTGCTGGCGAGCACGCCGCCGAGAAACGAGCCGTTGCCTCTCGCGTCCGTGCTGCCAGGCGCGGAGTTGAGCCCCATGGTCGCGAGTGAGGTAGTCGACGCCGACGTCGGGAACTCGGGTGACGCTTTCTTTTTGTCAAGCGCGCCACTGCTGCCGACTCGACGCATGCCGTTCGACGACGCGGACGACGGCGCGGCGGCGCTCTCTGCGGTCTTGCTCAGCTCGGCACCCATACTGCTGCTGCTGTGTTGCTGCGTTGCTGCGTTGCGGGTTTGGAAAGTGTATGTATGTGTTACGTCCGTACGAAGACGAAGAGCGAAGCAAGCACGCCGCGGGCTCCGATTAGGTACACGTCTTCCTCCTTCTTCTTCTTCTTCTTGCTCTGTGGCCACACGCAGGAGCTGTTCGCCGGTTCAGTGGCGGACTGACTGGCTGGCTGTTTTCCCCCCATCCCGAACGATCCATCCATCATGGGCACCAGACAGCACAGACAGCACAGAGGCAGAGCACGCGACATACCAAAATATTGCAAACGTCAGACGACCGACCCAGAAGCTTATTCCCCACACATGCAGCAGTGGCGCAGACGTTCAGACACAGCGGAACGTACATAGAGAGAGAGAGAGAGTGGCGTCGCGGCGTCGTGCGGGTGACGAGAGAGAGAGAGAGAGAGAGAGAGACCGAGTGACTGGCTCTGTGGCAGAGTATTATGCAGCGCTTGTTGTGTGTGAGCAGAACACCAGCACTTGCTTGTTTGCCTTTTGAGGAAGAGAGCGAGAGAGCGAAGTGGAAGGAAAGGCCGAGTGTTGGTCGTCTCATTCCCCCCTTTGATTTGTGCAGACGACTTTTGTCTGGACAGCACCGTCCTTGTAGAGGGAGAAGCAAATTTTTGGAGGTGTCACATTGCCATGGATATCCCTCTAGAAGAACCGATGAAGTGTGTGAGTAATGCGATCACGCTTGAAATCTCAGTTTGTTGCTCTTGTGGCGGACGTTCGGGACCACGAGGGATTCCGCACCACGCTTCACGGAACATGCGGGACACCCATCTGAATCTTGACAAGAGTGTCACAGTCACGCTGAGCAGCGAGAACTCAGAAGAAGGCGAGCAGCCGAGTTCGAGCGGGCTCTGTGGCAATCGATATGTGTGCAAAGGATCCTTTAGCCTCCTCGATGCGCCATGACGAGGAGCGACCGATCTCGCCTGTTGGTTGGTGGACTCCAGATGGAGTCCGCATGGTTTCCGCATTCCCAGTCAGCATCCACGATCACAATGATCAACGAAATCGAAAGATCGGAGCGTTTTTGGTGACGGATTCAATTCGGGACATCAAACGCAACGCGGGATGACTCGCTCTGCTTTCGGGACCACCAAATGTCCATTCGGGATGCAACTGACACACCTGAAAGTCAACCAAACAGAAAGCACAGCAAGGACAAGACAGGAATGGCTCCACGCGTGACGCTCTCAGCGGTGTTCCTCTCGGGCGTGACGGGCATGACGGTCGCGGGCGTGTCGCTCTTGACCTACATCCGCTTCCAGCACCCGGAGCAGTTCGCAGACACGGCCGTGAAGATGTCGCACCCGGAGATCGCCGACGACTTCACCAAGAAGTGGGGCGTGTTCGGCACGGGCATCTCGGACGCCATCCCGCAGAGCTTCAAGGACCTCTTCATCGTGCCCAACCTGCCGGAGAAGATCGAGCTGCAGAAGCGCAAGCGCCAGGAGCAGATCCGCCAGAGCCTCGAAGACCTGCGTCCCAAGGACAAGTGATTGGAGCGTGCAGTGAAGTCTGCGCGCGAGGTGCTTCACAACGAGTCACGCTTAAAATGCAACTGTGGGTTAACGAGCAAGCGACGAGAATGGTGAGTGAGCAGTACGAGTGTGGCGATGGAGGGAGAGCGCGCAGGCACACAGACAAAGGTTAGCGTAGACCATATTAGTATTAATGACACGTGCGGTAGGATGGAGTTTGATCGGAAAGGAAAGCCACCACCATCACGGCACCTCTTTGCCGCACAGAACTCTGACACGACCGGATGGGGACACACAGAGCAGAGCCACTTTCGAGCAAGCTAGAAAAACGGTCCAGTACTGCACCAGCAAAGGTTGCACAACGTCAGCTGCTGCATGTTGAACCCGAATTTTGCACTCGTGTCATCATTCTTCAGGCAACGCGAGAGCCCACTGGAGTGTGGCAGACGAGCACCGGCGATGGCAGTGAGGGCGACACGCACGCGGCTCTTGGGGTGGCTGGGCAAAATGAGGTGGTTGCATTGGCAACCTCACTGCGCAAATGGTGCATCGTCGATCTACTGGGGAGGCAAAAGCGGATACAAAACTGGCGGTACAAAAGGCGAGTGTCCGAGCTCCTGCACCATGCCAGCGTCCAGTGAGTACCCGTCATCACCGTCGTCTACCCCACTAGCAGCGTTTCGAGCGCATACTGCTGCTGCTGATGATGACGAAGTGCGCACTTGATCGACTTTTCGTACCCAAGGAACCGCTGCTGCTGCCGCGCAAGTACCTCTTCGCCCAGCGCCTTTTGGTATCCTCGAATCGCTTCCTCAAGGCGACCAGGGCTGCGAGGTGAGAGTGACGGAGAACCGCGTGGGCGAGCTATCCTCCCACTCCTCAGATGGTTCGTGGCAGCGTCGTCCAGTGCGAGACTGTCGTCGCTCTCATTGCCCGAGTCGTAGAACTCGGCGTCTTCTTCGCCTTCAGGAAACTGCTGAGCGCCGCCTCTCAACACCTCCATGCCAGTACGCAAGAAACCGCGGTGGTAGCGAAGTCCAGTGTCGCCAGCGTCCTCCGAACTCATCGTCCCAACCGCGCCATCTGTCATCGCTCTCCGCTTGGGTCCTGCTTTTGGAGGAGATCGCCGTCGAGGATCCTTGTACGTCGCCTGTCGCGGGCTGCTGCTCCGCTCGTCGTCTTGATCGGCTGTTCCTGGGTGCTGTTCGGGTTTCTTTGGGATCTTGGATGTCGAAAATCCGTGCCGTGTGGCTCCGTCCTGAAAGTACGGAGGGTACACTGGCGAGATGAGCACATCCTGGCGCGTGCCAAACTCGTTCACGTGGCGAATAATGTGCGGAGGCGGATGATGCGGGTGTGGTGGCTGCTGCTGTTCGATCGCTGGAAGTCCCGCCAGGTGCTCCGATATACTTTTGGTTCTCGTTCGCCTTGAGCCATCGCTCCTGCTGCTCGTTCTTCCTCGTGAGCTGCGCCAGCTCGTCCGCCTGCTCGCAGATCATGCTTTCAAGGCTCTGGATCAGCTCGCCCTTGTTCTCCGCGTCGCGCTGCAGCTTCTTCACCTGCTTGTCGAGCTTACTCTTGCGGAACTTGCTCATGCTCGTGAGTCGCGTTCGTCGCCGTCCGCTGTCGTCCTCACCAGCTCCACTTTCGCCTCTATCGCCATCGCCGACACTTTGATCAGACCCCATGGTGTTACTCGCTTCATCTGACGGTAGAAGCAGCCCTTTCTTGCGAAGCTCGCGCCTTGTGTGCTGTTCGTCCAGCATATCCTCTTCGTCGAGCTCCTCTTCAAACTCCTCAGCTTCATCTTCGTCGTCGAGCACTTTGTCCATGCCGAGCTCTTTGCCAAACACATCGCGGGTCATGCGCAGCAACTCGCGCAGCGCCTCGTCAATAGGGTACACGTCCAGCTTGACGAGCGCCAGGATGTGCTGCAGCGACCGGATGAACGTCTCGATCGCGTTCCTCGACGTCGACCGCTGCAGCTCGCGCTGGTTCTTGTCGCGCTGCAGGTCCACCTTCTCGTTCTTCAGGTGGCTGAAGTGTTGCTCTGAGGTCTCGAGGCGGTGCTTCATGTTCTTGAGCTCTTTCGACGACCACCATCACCAGCAAATGTGCAGAGCGTTAGAGGCACAAACTCCGAGGTTACAAGGGTTGAAGCGCGTTGGGATTCAAACGTACCGTTTGGTTGGCGCTCACGGCATCTGCGGCGGGTTTGCCGATCAGGTCGCTCTTCTCGGCGCTCCGCATTGCTTCGTCGTTCAAGTTCGTCTTCGCGTTGAGCAGCTGGGACTCGAGCCGGGTCTTCTCGCTGAAGTGCTCTTCCTGCATCTGGCGGCGCCACTCCTGGGTCGCGTGCTTGAACTTGAGCATCGCCACTTCGTACTTGCCGTCCTCGCACTGTTCCAGCAACAGCAGGAACGTGAGCCACACGTTGGACGACACGTGCTTCTCGACCAGCGGCGGGCAGTGCGCCGCGATCTCGTTGATGATGTTGTGGAAGCGTTCGTGTACAAGTAGAGCGCGCGGTAGAGTCGATCGACGAGGTCCTTGGGCATGCCCAGGCGATACAGCGAGTTGCGGTCGATGCCTGCGCGTCCCAGCGGGCTGCTGTCGATACCCCTTTTGCGGAACGCGAACGCTTCGTCCTCGGTGAGCGCGTCGTCGCTGTTGCCACCTGCGGCGGCGCTGGTTTTTGCAAAAGCGCCTGGATGTCGGTCGCTGGCAGCAGGAACGTCCCGTTGGTCTCCAAGTGAACGTTCACCCACTCCTCCGCGATGATCGACTCGTAGAGCGCCGAAGGGATGAGGGTTTCAGCTTTCTGACGCGCTGTCGGACTACTCTGTGAAGATGAGTCGATGCCAGTGTCCGTCGCGCTAGGCGGGTAGTCGCCACCACTGTCTTCCTGTTCCTGCGCTAGTTGCTGCCGATCCTGCGCTTTATCTCTCGACGCTCGCTGCTGATACCGCCTTGAGATTGTCAAGAGCGCCTCGCGGTTGATGCGCACGATCTCGCTCTCTGCGGGCGGGATCACAGTCGACAGCTTGGCGCTGATAGCGGCGATCGTCGCATTCGGATCTGCTCAAAAACAGGGAAGGCAGCAGCTCCAGCTCGAAGGACGGACGGTGCGTGGCGCTCCGGTGCTCGTTTCGGGAGGGTGTTTGCGATTCTTGACACGTTCTCACTCGCTGGAGCTTTCCGTGGAGCTCTTGATGTGTCTGTCGCAACCTTGCTGCTGCGGATTCGATTGGTGAATGAGCGCGTTCTTCACCTCCGGAAGCCTCTGAAGCTCTGCATTCCGGGCTTATTCCTCGCGCACCTTGGCTTCCATCTGGTTCCTCTCGAGCCGCAGCCACTCGTTTTCGCGCTCGTGGGCTTCTTCGTGCTGGCTGATGTCTTGGCACGTGGTCGCGAGCCGCGCTTCGTAGTCTTGCAAGCGGCTCGCTATCTCGTCCTTCTGCTGCTGTTCGTCTGAGAGCTGGTGCCTCAAGTCTTCCACTTGGTGCTCCAGTGCTTCATATGCGCTGTTCAGCTGAGCCACTTGAGCGACGTGGTCCTGAGTCGCCTTGCTGAGCTCTCCTCGTGAGCTTTCGAGCCTGCGACTCGCTTCGCGCATGCGCTGCTGCTCTGCACACAGTTTTGTCTGCAGTTCTTGCATTTGGTTCTGCAATTTGCTATTGACGTCCGCCATCGACCGAGTTTGTTCCTGTTCAGCTGCTCGCTGGCCACTCAGTTGGGGTTCGAAAGCGGTCCACTGCTGTCGTTCTTGGCCATGATTGTCCTCAAGCGCCTTCAGCTTCGCTTCCAAATCGACACGGAGCTGCTCGGAGCGGAGCAGATCGTGCTGGTACGTCGCGATCTCTCCCTCTTCGGCTCGGATCATCTCCTTGATGGCGTCTTCATATTGCAGCCCGACAGTGTTGAGCTTCTCGCGCAGGCGCAGTACACAGCTGCCCATCCACTGGTTCCACGCGCTTTGCACGAGATCCCGCCTGTTCTGCCGAGCGACCACTTGGTGATACTGCTTGGTCTGTCGCCGCCTTCGAGCGATCTCTCTCCGCAACACTAGCGCCTTCCGAACCAGAGAGCGATCGCACCGCTTTCTCATATGCATTAGCAGTCGCGCGCGGCATTTCGCAGCGATCTTGAGCTTGATCCCCGTACGGAAAGCCTGGAAATGGCGCTGCAGGTCGCTGTGTTTCTTCTGTTTGACGCTCCCGCCGCGTTCACCCACGCGGCAAAGTGCTGCTTGACCGTCTGCAGCTGCTTGCTGCAACGTATTTCGCGCAGTCGCTGCTGGATCCAGACCTCGCGGCGCCGGCGCCAGAACCAGTTGTGCTGCAGGATGAAGCTGCGCTGGAGCGACCAGTGGTGGGAGTGGATCCACTTGAGGAAGAACCGCCTCCGCACTTTTGG
>JAASFO010000593.1:0-17182 GCA_023333815.1 Globisporangium recalcitrans
GACAGAGAAAGCAAGAGAGAGAGAGAGAGAGAGAGTGAGATATACTTCCTCCAGTAGTATAATAGACTGCCATGCTGCTTGCATGGACATGGCAACAACCAATTTTGCAGTACTGTATATCTATCAGCCATCGTTCCTGTATCCCCTGAGCGACTTCCAATATCCTAATAGTAATAGAACTCGACTACTTCTTGCCCTTCTTCTCGCTCTCACTCGCTTTCTTCTTCTCGGCCGTGATCGCCAGGTGCGCGCGATACGCCACTTGGATGATGCGCGCCGCCGTGTTGTGCGCCTTGAGCTCTTCTTCCCGCAGCACCTCGAGCTCCAACAGCCGCTTGCGCTCCTCCTCTTTCGTCTGGATCGCCGCCATCTGCTCCATCTTCTCGCGTCCGAGCTCCGACGTGAGCTTCTTCGCCTCCTCGAACGCCTCTTTCTCCTTCTTGAGGATCTCGTGCGCTTTCTCCTGAGCACTCTTACCATCGGCGACGAATGTCAGCAAAGTGTCGAACGTCCCATGCTTCTTGAGCTCGACGAGCGTCTGCGCCATGAGCTCCACGAGACTCTCGCGCTCTTGCTGGATCTTCACGAGGTTCCCAGCAAAGTTCGGGTTCTCCTTGAGGTTGCGACAGAGACTCTTGGTCGACTCGCGCAGCAGCCGGCTCACTTCCTGGATCTCGTGCTCGTTCTCCTTAAACTTGGACTTGTTCGCAAACTCCAAAATGCGAAAGCCCTCAAAATAGAGCGCTCTCCCCTTTGTAAACGGACTCGCCAGATCCGACCTGTAATGCAAGGGGTATGCATTTATACAGTCACATCGAAGCAGACGCGAAACGTCCATGTTCAGATTTGACAGAACTGGTTTATACAGAGTATCTGATTTTGGACGCAACAGAAGAAACAGCGATGCAGCGGAAGTTGAAGTGCCATCGGACGAAGCGATGCATTTATAGAGGTAGTCCATCCACTCACTCTCAATCCGATCGCCATCACAAACGAATGCATCAACTGCCAGAGCGCGCGCGCGTGTGTGTGTCTGCTTCGTCTTACTTCTCGGCGTCCTTCTTGCTCTTTTCGTTGGACGCGCGGATCGCGTTCTCGAGGTCGTCCCACTGGTCGTTGCTCACGGCGCTGAAAATGTTGAACTCGCCGGCGTTCGACACAGTCTCGCCACCGTCAAAATGGATGATCTCGCCGTTCATCCAGCTCGCGTAGTCGCTCGTGAGGTACGTCACGAGGTTCGCGAGCTCGTCCACTTCGCCGAAGCGCTTCGACGGGTTGTTCTCGAGCAGCAGCTTCTCGAACGCGCCGGTGGGGTCCAGGCGGTCGAACGCTCCCTTGGTCTTGATCGGACCAGGTGCCACCCCCACAAAGCGAATGCCGTACTTGCCCCACTCAGCACCGAGCGACTTGACCAGAGCCTGTTTCATCAATCGAGAAAGAGCGCAGTTATAGTTGTTAGGACGACTGTCGAATTCGCAGCCAAAACCGATCGCTCTTAGCCAACACATCACGCACGCTAACGCCAGCCTTCGCGGCAGCAGACGGCACGACGTAGCCCGACCCAGTCTCGGCGTAGGTGGTCGTGATGTTCAGAAACACACCGCCCGTGTCGGCTTGGATCATGCGCTTGCCGGCGTCCAGTGTGACGTTCGCAGTTCCCTTGAGCACAATGTCGACAATCGTGCCAAAGCCCTTGGCGTTCAGGCGCTCGAACGGCGAGATGAAGTTGCCAGCGCTGTTTCCACACACACCAACGCCATCAAACCGCGTTAGTCACCAGCGCAGGCACAACAACAACAACAGAGAAAGCTCAAATACGTACGCATTGTTCACGACAATGGTCGGGATCCCAGCTCTCTCGTCCAGCTCATCGAGCGCAGCCTTAACCTGCTCTGGGTCGCGCACGTCACCGGTGAGCGCGATCACCGGGTTGCCCGTGATCTCTTCGATCTCCTTGGCAGCGACATCGACGACGCCGCGCTTGCGGCTCATGATCGCGACGGTCGCGCCGAGGTCCGACAGCTTGGTGGCGATGCCCTTGCCGAGACCAGTGCCGCCGCCCGTGACGAACGCGATCTTGCCGTCGAACGTACCCTTTGGCAGCATGGTCTTGAACACGGGACGCGAGTGCGCCGTGCCGGACATCATGCGCTTCGCAGCGGAGTGCACCGCGACTCTCTTCATAGCGCTCACGGTCGTGTCTCCTGCTCTGGTCGGTTGTGTGTGTGTGTGGCGGATCGTGCGCTTGATGTTGGCGATTCGGAAGTGGAGAGCTGCTGTCATCACACAGATGAGCTCTTCAGAGGCAACTCGAAACAGCTCACTCGCACAAAGGCACACGCTTTTCACGTCAACTTCACTTCAAAAAAGATCGGTACTACCGGTATACCCATCAGCTTTCGATCTCAGTTTCATGGAACCGGTATCTCGAGATACCAGCATCGATGTCTTTTCAAAGGGTTTTCATGCTGCATTGAGTCGAGTGAGGATGAGGAGAGCAGAGTCTCGATAGAGCAGCAGCACTTGTCTCGTGGTGTTGCATTGTGCCTCAAAGGCATTGTCCTCTGGATCCATTCAGGCAGTTCCGCCAGCGGAGATGGCGACACTAGTGCGGAGAACAGTGCGTGTTGGGAGACGTCTTTTGTGTCCCTCCAGGTTGTGGAGCAACTGGAGACGCTTCTGAACGGCGACGCGTCCTGGAGCGAGGTGGGCATAGTGGGAGTGGACGCGGAGCAGCGCATATGGCAGAGGCAGCCGAGGGGAGAAGCAGAGCGAGTTCCTGTGACACTGTCGGACGAGGAGCTCATCATCACTGCCGCCAAGTTGTGTGTGCCCACGGCTTCTCGGGTGACGAGAAGGAAAGAGAAGGAGAAGGTAGAGAGGCGAGCGGTGGTGACGAAGAAGAGCGAGTGAGTGAGAACGCAGGCGAAGATGAAGAAGCTCAAGAGATAACTTGGAGCGTTGCATTTTGGATGCAACTTCAAGTTCAGTATTGACACCGACAAGTGTACCGGTGTATGGTTTCCCGGTACCAGTACCGGTTTGTAAAGTCACTCCTTGTTTGTTTATGTGATCTTCACAAGACACAATTAACGAAGAGGTTCTGTGACTGGACTTGTGAGAAAGCAGCATCTGCGAAGCGACAGCAAGCAACGGATAGTGAAGCGAAGGCGGCGAACAGACAGACAGACGCGGACGCCCATGGAGACAGACGCTGTACGCGAACTCGCATTTGACGTGCCTCACCTACCTGCGTCGATATGGCCCATGATCCACTGTGAACGTGTCTAAATCAGGTCTCATTCAACCGTGTGTGTGTGTGTGTAATGTCTTGCTTGGCTGCGTCTGTTGTGGAAACTACTGCCAAGCAGGTCGCTGGGCTCGCGCGCGCGCTCAGCAGTGGCCAGCTGATCGTGCCGCGCAAGTCGATCGACATCGCGATGCTGCCCGAGCCGCATATCCTGGCGCTGCCGCCGTCTTCCTCTGATTTCGACGAGATGGGTGCTTTGTGCGGCGTCACCCCCAGCAGCAGTAAGGAGAGTGAGTATCGCGGCGTCTTGCGTCGTGGGAGCTCGGATGGCATGCTCAAGGTACAGGGAGCTAGCTAGCTGGCTGTTTGGCTTTATACGCATCGCGGTGTGGAGTCAGAGATCGTGCTTGCAGTCACCAAACAATCATGTGGGTTCGTTTTGTATTTGTTGTGTGTGTTATCAGAAACGCGCGAGCAGTGAGTGCTTTGGCGTCGAGGTGCTCCCAGTCGAAATGGCGACGCTGAACGTGACCACATCCACCCCCAGCCGTCCAGCCAAAGCTGCCACTACTGCTGCTACTGAAGTCCCAGCGGTCCAACCATCCGAGAGCTCTTCGGGCTCCACCACCACGTCCACAACTACCCCGGCGACCGCGACGACTATGGATTCGATTCAATCTGCTTCGCCCCCGATTTGGTCGCCCAGTGAGCTGTTCGCTGCGATCGCGAACGACACGTTCTTTGCATTCTTGGAGGCGTTCAACCTCCAGCTCTCGGCATTCTCAGGTGGTCTTCATCATAAGGACCAGAACGACCAGCGTAGTGAGTCAATTGTCAGTCTCCCGACTGTGATCCCGATCAACCAGTATGTCGACTCGCACGGCAAGACGCTGCTCCACCACGCGTGTCGCTTTGGGAAGACGCAGATCGTGAAATCGCTGCTCCTTCTCGGGATCAACGCGCTCGCAGAGTGTCAAATCGGTCGCACCGCGTTCCACGACGCGATCTCATCGGGCAACAAGGCGTGCACGCTTGAGATGGTGCAGCTGCTGTACGACCATGAGCCACGCGGGATCAGCGTCGTGGATACGAATGGCTCCCACATCTTGCACTTGGCGGCGATCCACGGCTGTCTCGATGTGATCCAGTGGTATGCAAAGCTGCTGTCGAAGAACGGTGACAGTGTTGTATCGGCACCCACTGCGTCACCCTCCACAGTATCGTTGGTGCCCATGTCGATCACGTCGTTTAGTGGTCGCAACCTGCTTCACTACGCTGCGTACAATGGACGCCTGCGTGTGCTCCAGTGGGTGCTTTCGGGCGAGAACGCCTGGAATTTCGAGTTCTCCGCGTCCGCGCTCGACTCGAACGGCTACTCGTTGCTGCATTACGCTGCGATGGGCGGCCACATGGAAGTCTGCGAGTGGCTCGTGTACCATTCTTCAACCAGGAATGATCTGAATATCATCGCGAGGAACAGCGGAGGACAGACAGCGTTTGATCTCGCCAAGACCTCGGAAGTGAAGACTTTTGTGGCGCAGGTGTCGCAACTGCCTTCAGCGCCTTCGAAAGTGCGCTGCATTGGCGCAGACTCGAGCTCGTTGGGGATCGCGTGGGAAGTGGAGCTCCACGCGGACTTGCTGCTCCGCGAAGTGCTCACGCCGATCTGGTTTGAGCTCGAGTACTGCAAGAAGCCAAAAGGTCTGACAAGCGCGAGCGGACTGCTCTCCATGGTGATGATGATGCCGTCGAGCGCGTCACCGTTCATCCTCAAGTGGGAGCAGCTCCCCGTGCGCATGCAGCCGAGTGCGCGCGAGTACTGGCTCTCGGGTCTCGAGCGAGACACCGAGTACCTCATCCGCATGCGCGCAGTGAACCGCAACGGAGGAAGCACGTACTCGATGCCGAATCTGGCGTTTGGCGAGTTTACCACCACAGGATCGGCGGCTGGAGGGTTGAAGAGGATACTCAGTCTGTTCCCTCGAAGCAGCTCGTCAAATCCTGCGCAGCAGCCGTCGTTCATTGGCACGCTGCACTTCGAGCTGCTCGAAGCCCGTCATTTGCATGTAGCACTCAACAGGAACGAGCTATCGAGAAAGCAGAAAGCTGCTGCGGACCACGGACACTTTTACAGCATGATCACCATGGAGATGCCAGAGATCATGACGGCGGCGACCATGGCGACCACCCCGACGCGGCGACGTCAGACTGTGCCCATGATGGCGCTCAAGAGAAGTGCAGCCTTGCCGCCGCCAAAGAACCTGTACCGCGTTCGCACGGAGAGCGCGAGCATCCAGGAAGAGATGGTGCTTTCCGGGAGTATCCACGCGTTCCAGCACCCTGCATTCCACATGGCGACAGTGTTGCGCATGCCCGAAGCCTCAAATGCGACGCTCACGATCGAGATCCGCCGCAAAACCTACCGCGCGGACTCGTGTGTGGGAGTTGTCAAGATCTCGCTGATGGACTTTGTGCGCGGACTTCCTGCGAAAATGCAGTGGCTCTCTCTGGGGAATGCTGGTGGCAGTAGTAGCACACCCCAGCGGTCGTCATCGTCAATGGGTTCGCTGAAGAAGACTGTACAAGAAATCGAGCCCATTCGCGGCGAGATCCTGATCCGGACACTGTTTCTAGCCGACGGGATCACGTCGCTGCCCCACCCAACCCGCTCTGGTGTTATGAGTAGCTCCGCCCAGGAGCTCCTCGAAGACCAGATCGAATCCTGTTCGAAGAACTACTACTTTGACGAAGAGGCAGACGACGAAAACGTCGAGAATGACAGCGACGGCAGCGGATCGTCTTCCTATGGACCTTCAAGCTTCTCCAAGGCAACCAGCAGCAAGAGCAGCAGCACGTTTGACGCCATGGGCTTTCGTGTCTTTGATCCGCGCACGCTGACGAAAGCCGGCGTGTCGTCACGAAGAAAAGTGCTCTGCAAGTCGTATCCGTACTACAAGCTGCTGCAAGAGTGTGTGGACAAGCGCCAGACGCGCAGGTGGCAGGCTTTCCACCACAGGTTTCACGGCGACAGGACTATTGGGAATGGGTGCTTTGAGGCGCTGAAGGGTAGCTGCTGCGACTGTGTTGGTGGAGCTGATGCTGCTGCCAAACAACGACAGCAGCTGCTGCTGCAATGTCCCTACGAAGCGCGGTCGAACCAGACGCTACGGCTACTTGCATGGAACGGCGTACCAGCATCATGGCGTCCAGCGATCTACATGCGAATGAGTGGAGCACTGCGAATGCGAGCAAGCCATCCGGATACGTACTTCAAGTCGCTCTTGCAGCGAGTATCAGCGCACTCGTCGCGTGCTTGCGCTTTCGACAGAACAGCGGAGAGCGAAGAGCTGCTACCATCAGCAACAGACCAACAACGCGAGTCTGAGACGACGCAGCAAGAGTCAGCTGCAGTGAGCAGGAAATTCGAGGCTGCGGAAAAACAGATCCAGGTCGACCTGCAGCGCACTTTCGCAGCGAACCAGTGCTGGATCAACTCGAGGCGCGGCCAAGTCTCGCTCGAGCGCGTGCTTCTCGCCTATGCCGTGCACAACCAGTCGCTCGGGTACTGCCAGTCGATGACGTTCATTGTCGGACGTTTGCTCTGTCTGTTTACTTTCCACAACCCCCAGACTCTAGCACCAGCATCGGAAGGAGAAGGTGTCTTCGACCAGGTTGTCGAGAGTGAAGAGCAGGTGTTTTGGATGCTCGCGGTGTTCTGTGAGCAATTCTTCCCGACGTACTACACAAAAGGCATGGCGGGACTGCAGGTCGACGGCATGGTGCTCGAGTTCCTCATGCGCAAGCGGCTCCCGAAAGTGTACCGCCACCTGCAGCAGCTGCAGACCCCGCACATCGGGCTCTTGCTGGTCACGCAGTGGCTCTTGCCGATCTGCTGTGCGGTGTTCCCCAGCGAGACGAGTTTCCGCATGATGGACGTGCTGATCTTTGAAGGCTCGAAAGCCGTGTTTGCGCTCGCGATCGCACTGCTGCGAGTCTCACAGCACGACATCCTCGCAGAGACGAAGGACTACATGCAGCTCTTCCGGTTCCTGAAAGAGCGCGACATGCGGCTCTACGACACGTCGCTGCTTCTTGAGATCGCGTACGAAGAGCACGTGCTGCTCGAGAGCGAGATCGAGCAGCTCCGGCGCGAGTTCACACAAGAAGTCGAGCACCAGCACAGCGACTGAGCATAGCAGCCAAACATCTTCTGCTCTGAAAGGCTGCAGACTCGCCTTCCTGTAGGCAGCGTTGTCATAGTGAGAGCTGAGCATTTGGATCTAGGGAATGCGCAAATATTCACTCATAATGTGTACTATGGTTCTTCTCACTTTTTGCAACCTATCTCTGGCAGCGATTTCACTCTTTGCTAGCCTCGGTCGCAGCGCTAATCGCTGCTTCGACGCTTGCGTCCAGCTGCCGGTCCGCAACAACATCAGCAGCAGGCTTCGTCTCTCTGCGGGCGGCATCGACGGCTTTGAGCAGCTTCTTCATGATGTGAACCGTCTCGCTTGGGTTGGAGATCCAGACCGTCGTCGCCGCGTCTCTGGATCGCGTGTCGTTGCCAGTGCGTGTGAAGCGATCGCCAACGTGCAAGCACTCTCGTCCTTGGATCTTTGTCTGTGGTGCGTAATGAGAACACAGCAAGACATATGAGATATGAACAAAGCACAACGAGTACAGACACACAAAAACAAACACACGTACGAACTCTTCGCCCTGGAGCTCCTTTGGCAGAAACCGGAGGACGTATTTCTGGAGCGCTTGGATGCCGAGCGCCTTGTTCCCGATGTCGACCCACACATCGTTGCCACCATTGAATGCACAGAACGGGACCTCGAAGTCCTTCAGCTCGTGCTGCACAGTCAAGCAGACCTCTTCGAGATTCTCGTACAAGAACCGTTTGCGAGACGTGTTGATGATGCCAATCGCGCGGTCTTTGCGCAGGATCTCTGCCGGCAAGTGCAGCAGCTCTGTCGTCTCTCGCAGGACTCGCTCGGCGACATCCAGCAGCTTTTGCACGTCTTCTTCTTTCCATCGCTCGCCTCGCCCGTCTTTCCAGACGTGGCCAGGCAGTTCGCGAAGCGAGATCTTGTTCGTTTCCGCATCCGTGTAGGTCTCCAACAGGTAGTTGCACTCGCCGCCCATGACCAAGAATCGCGCACGCTCCTCGGCGGAGAGCACTTCAAGCGCGTCCAAAATTCCACGCAATCGTTCTTCATATCGCTCTGGCTTCCCAGGGTACCCCGCAGCCGTGACGAGCGACACGACAATGCCGCGTTTGAGCAATTCGACGATGATTGTCACCATTTTCGACGACTGGTTGATGATGCCGCCGTCCTCGTAGATCGTGTCGTCGGCATCGAACGTGACGAGCTTCAAGTGACTCGCGATTGCGTTGATCGTCGCGAGGTTCAGGATGTGGCGCACTTCCTTGAACGTCGGCGGCACGCGCTTCCGAGACAGAAAATGCTTGCTGGTGTCGTACTGATGATACAAACAACAAATCGACACAACAGCACAACATGAGCGCACGTGTCTCTCTTCCCTTCACATGCACGACAGGTTTTCTTCTTCTTCTTTCAAGGCGTACCTCTTTCGCAGCGCGCGTGAGGTCAAGCGGCAAAAAGATCTTCTTGACACGCGGCATGTACTTCTTCAGACGACTGCTCTCCGGGTTCTCCACATGCTCGGCGATCATCTCCTCCACGACGTGGAACACCTCGGTCACCGACAGGTGCAGCCCCGCGGACTCGTCCACAGGCGCCATGATCCACTCGCGGATCAGCTCGATCATCGGGTCCTGTTCCTTCAGCATCTTTGCTCACTTGCGTGTGTTGTAGCTGTGGCGTCTTCTTCTGCTTGTGCGTGAGGTGTGAAATGCAGAAATGAGAGCAAAAGTGAGCCAAGCAGACTTAGGAGATGATGCTTTTTTTTTGTTCAACTGCCTCAACCCGTTTGAGTGACGCAGAGTGATGGTGCGAGCAAAGCAGACAGGTTCTGCGACAAGCAAGGCACTAAAGTGAGCTTTCTCTTCACAGACAGTCCAGTGCATTCGCATTCACTTGCCAGTTCGTGCATTCGCATTCAACAGGTAGTACCGATATGCAAACCAGTATACCGGCATTTGGATCACAATCCAGTATGAATCGGATTTGACAGGGTGGAGTGTAGCCATGTTGGTTGATTGGCATGTGCGACATGGGACAGCGTGTTCCTGAAAGATGGCAAAGGAAGGACGCGAAAAGTAGGATTTACATCATTGAGTCGCAAAGGATGCGATAGATAGATAGATGAACTCGGTTTGCCAGCACATCTACCGCTTTTGGTGGTTGACGTAGCGCATGGCGAACGCTGCGAGCACGCGGAAGACGACGATCATGGCGAAGAAGATCCAGAAGTACTGCCCCAAGTGGTGGTGCTTGATGCCGAACACGCCGTCCAGGTACATCTTGATGGGGATCTCGCCGATGGTGGCAGGCGCGTTCTCCACGAGCTGGCAGCCCAGTGGCCATCCAGACATGTCGAGCGGCGTCTTCTTCGCAGCAGCAACGGCCATTTCCATCAGGTGCGCATCCGAGCAATCGCCAAAGACTGTGCCGGCGAGCAGCGAGAACGAGTAGCGCTGCGGCGTGATCGCGTAGAGCCACTTGTAGCCCGATGGGATCTCGATCGCCGGCGGGTTGAAGCCCATGAACAGGAAGAAGATCGCGTTGAAGAGCACGCCGATGACCGCTGCGACCTCAATACTCGGCAGCGCAAAGATGAGGAACTGACCCATGTACGCCTGGAACAGAACCTGCAGCGCCGTGTTGAGCCAGTAGAACACAAACTCCTTGAAGCCCGTGAAGCCGACCATCGGGTAGAACGCCGCAGTGAACAGCAACGCACCGACCGCGACGTACGGGATCTCGACGACCGTGAAGCACACGAAATACCAGAGCGAGTTGTACGTCTGCGAGGCGCGCTCGCGGTAGAACGACGCGCGCTCCTCGAACGCGATCGGCAGGATGCTGATGAGCGACACGATGCCGATGAACGCGGTCGCCAGGAAGATCATGCCGAGACCGCCGTTGATGCCCTGGTAGGTTGTGTACTCCGAGTCGAGGTACACGAGTCCGAAGAGCACGCCGAGGAAGAGTGAGATCATGAGGCGCGTCCAGTTGTACGACGGCGTGCGCCAGTACATGTTGAGGAAGCGCTTCATCAGGAACTTGAGCTGCACGAGCTCGCTCGCAGCGCGCTTGTTGGAGAACGTCACTGGCTGGAGACTCTCGAGCGGCTGGAAGAGTCCGGGCTCTTGCAGCTTCTCGTCGATGAGCACGCGCTTGTTCTCGCTCGCAGCGAAGTACTCGACAAAGTCCACAGCTTGCGTTGCGTCGGTTCTCTCCGCGTCCGACTTGCCCACGCCTGCGCCGATCACTTCGAGCATCCACGTCGCAGGGTTGTAGCCGTTCGCGATGCGCGGCACGCCCGGGACGGCTTCAAAGTACTTGATCAACGCGCTGCCCTCGTGACCCAGGTCGCCAAAGAACACAGTCTCACCGCCACGCTTGAGCAGCAAGAGGCTGTCGAACAGGTGGAACACCTCGGAGGACGGCTGGTGGATCGTGCACAGGATCGTGCGACCCGAGTCCGCCACTTTGCGCACGCGGTCCATGATCACCTTGGCCGATCGCGCGTCCAGACCGCTCGTGGGCTCGTCCAAGAACAGCACGCTCGGCTGCGCAGCGAGCTCCACACCGATGGTCAAGCGCTTCATCTGCTCCGTGGAGCTGCCGCGGATGATGTGGTCCGCGATGTCCTCCATGCCCAGAAGCTCCAGGGCTTCGCTCACCGAGTCGTACTTGTGGCTGCCCGGCACATCGGCACCCTGGCGAAGGAACGCGCTGAACGTCAGCGCCTCGCGGAACGTCGCGGCTTCCGAGTGGATGTCCATTTGCTCGCAGTAGCCGGTGCACCGTCGAACAGCCAAGTCCGAGGCTTCCCAGCCATTCAGCAGGATCTTGCCCCTGATCGTGCCTCCAGTCTTGCGACCGGCGATCACATCCATCAAAGTTGTCTTGCCCGCACCGGACGAGCCCATCAGCGCAGTCATGGAACCTGGCAACGCGTAGCCCGTGATGCCCTTAAGCAAGTCGAGCGACTGCGCTGGTTGTCTACTGCCAGCGGGCACCGAGACCGAGTACCACAGATCCTGGAACGCGACGGTCACAGGCGTGATATTGCGCTCGCGCTCGCTTTCGACACGAAGCACCACGTCCTTCGAGCGCGGCGTGGTGACCAGAGCGTAGCCATCTTCCGTCGCGCATTCATCGCCCGAAGTGGCAGGACTGACACCCACCGTGGCTTCCACCGCCGCTTCCTTTGGCAGCGAGATGTTCTCCGGACGCTCATAGCGATGGTACTCGAGCACGATGTACGCGACGACCATGAAGAGCAGGTACGCGGCGACCATGAAGACTGCGCCGTAGACGATCCAGCTCTTCTCCGAGGGCACGTCAAAGAGTGCGAGCGAGTACATACCCATAGTACGCCCGTAGGTCGCGCAGTAGTCGAAACCGTTGTAGATGCACGTGTCGAGCGAGCTGTGGCGGTACTGCGCGACGACCATGCTGCGCAGCGTCCAGGCGATCGGGTTGAGCCAGTAGAGCCAGATCATGTAGTCGGGGATCTGCTCCTTCGTGACGACAAAGCCCGCAAACAGGATGAAGATGAGCAGCGAGACCATGGCCAGGGGCTTGGCGATGTGCAGGTTCGGCGCCACGGCCGCCAGCAAAAAGAACCATGCGAGGAAGACGAGGATGCCGAGCACGAGGAACACTTCAAAGAGGATGAACGCGCCGGCTTCCTGCACAAAGTTGCCCATCCAGTAGATCATGGAGCCGAAGATCAGGCTCTCGAGGATCGCGAACGGGATGTGGCTCACCGAGTTGGACAGCACGTACGACGACGTGCGGTAGAAATTCGCCGCGCGCTGCTTGTAAAACACCTCGCGCGCATTGTAGAACGTCGTGAGCATGGACGACTGGCCGAGTCCGAGGAAGAGGATCGACGCGAAGACCACGCCGATCGCGACCTGGATGTTCGACAAGTCGATCTTGTAGAACACGCTCCCGTACACGAGCCCCATGATGACGACGAGCATCGCGCGGCCCTTGAGGAACGCGGTGTTGCGCAGCTGCAGCTTGGTCTGGCGCTTCATGAGCGTCCACGTGCTCGCCCAGAACGACTGCTGGAACTCCGGGATCGGCTCCATGTGCGCCACGGCGTCGCTGATCAGCACAGGGTCGTATGGCTCCTCGATGTCCTGCTCCATCGCCTTGTAGATCGACGATTGCGCGAAGAGCTCGGCGAACTCGCTCGCAAGCCGAGGGTGGCGAGAGGCGCTGCCGATAAACAGCGAAGAGATCCCGTCCACTTGGTACTGCACCTGCTGGTTCGTGCCGAGGTCACAGAGGAAATCCGCGATGTCTCGTCGTGGAGGACACACAAAGCCGAGCGACTCAAAGTACGCCGCCGCGTCCGTGCACTGGCCGTGGTACATGACCTCGCCTTCGTTCAGGATCATGACGTTGTCGAAGAGCGCAAACACCTCAGGCGAGGGCTGCAGGAGCGAGATGATCACGGTCTTGTGCAGTCGCTTCGCGATGCTTCGCTGCGTGTTGATGATGTCGTAGACCGCCGCACTGTCGAGCCCCGTGCTGATCTCGTCCATGAGCGTGACGTACTTCATGCCGAACTCCATCTCGCCCGTGGTCACGCGCTTGCGCTCGCCACCCGAGATGCCGCGGAGCATCGCATTGCCCACCAGAGTGTGCTGGCAGAGCTCGAGTCCGAGCTCCTGCACCACGATGTCGGGGTAGTGCTTGTATACGCTGCGCGCAGCTTCAATCGCGATCGCGTTCTCTTCGTCTGTGCCGTGAGAAAGGAACTTCACGGCGCGCTCCGGGAGCGTGCTTCCACAGCACTCATGCGCAAACTCGAGCGTCTCCTTGGCCGTGAGGGTGGGAAAGTGCTTGTCGTGCTGCGTGACGTAGGCGACAAACTGGGGCAACCGCTTCAGGAGCTTCTCGCGACTCATGCCGTTGTACGTGATCTCGCCCTCAAAGCTGATCTCCCTGTCGATCGGGAAGCGGCCGCTGAGCAGCTTCATCAAAGCAGACTTGCCCGAACCCGACTGTCCGAGGATCAGCGTCAGTGTGCCAGGCTTGAACGTGCCCGTGACGTTCTTGAGGATGTGGTGCGTCACCGTGTGCTTCTTAGTCGCGACCTTGGCGATCCGCTTCATCACGTGGTTCGGAAGCGTCGGGAGTTCGTTCTGGTCGTCCACATCGCTGGTGTTCGCTCCGTCCTCAGTGTTGTCGCCATTGTGGTGGTGGTGGCGGTGATGGTGCGGGTTGTGCGCCATCACCAGGTCCGCCGAGAGCGAGACGTTCTTGAAGCGCACCTCCATCTGCGGGAACGTCTTGCCGAGCGCGACCTCGACCTTCGCGGCGATGTCTCGGTGCAGCGCCTGCGACCCCTGCGCCATCATGTCTTGACCGGTGCTGTACGAGATCGCAGCAGCAGCAGCGGTCGCGGGGGACGGAGGCTGAGGCTCGCCTGGACCAGTCGTCATCTTGATCGATCAGGTGGTGGTGTTGTGGTAGTCCTTGATTGAGTTTTTCAGAAATGAGCTCTTGGAAATGCGAGGAGCTCTTTCCGAAGGCTGTCTGGAGTGTGTCTCCGGCAGGAGAGAAGCGCGCCATGGAGTGAGATGCGGACAGAGACAGACCGGCAAATGCATGCGTTGAACCTACAGCAGCGACGACACCGCCAGTCATACTGTTGCAGGCGGTATCGTCTGCGCGGCGTGTCATCACGCACCTTGATGATCCTCATTGCCGAAACTCGCTTTTCAAAGCGCGACGCTTCGCTGCTGCGTGTCTTTGGTGCCACGCGCTACTGCGAGTCACATTAGTTTTGACCCGAGCAGCATAACACATTGTGTACAAAACACTTTGCGCTATAATGCAAGGTGTGGCTCGACTCTCGACATTCCTAAAAAAAAGTCCTCCAATCAATTTCTGCAGCTGCCAGCGTGTCTTTGTGCTGCATTTTTGCATAAATGCACAAGAATGCCCTGGATGATGAGCGGTGCTTCGTCGATCATGGGCAGCTCTGTCACGAGTAATCCAGCTCCGTGTTGTCGCAATGCCGGCTGTGTGCGACTCTGCTCTAGTGTCGCTTGCGTGGTGCATGCGAGCCCGATGTGACAGCACAGCGTTCGTGACGCGCTGGGAGTGCCACCCCATCCGCTCTTTGAAGATTGATGGCAGTCCGCTCGAAATGTAATCTGCGGCTGTCCACCAACGCGGGATTTCGCTGGACTCGCTCGCTGTCTCCTGAGCTGATGACTCTTGGCGCGCGCAGGACTCATCCGCGAGTTCTCGAGGCATGCTTGGGTGTGGTGGCGCACACAAAGACACGAGTGCTCAAGAGAGAAGTCTGTCCAGCTCACAAGCTCCTCCGATGGGAACAGTGGGAGGAGGAACTACGAGCACCACAGCTTGCTTCGTGCAAGCCAAGTTGCAGTTTTGTCGACGGCGGATCAAGCGGAATGATTTGTATGCTGCACTGCATCCTCGCTCTTTGAAAGTGGCTGAATGTGTGCCTCTTACTTGTCTTTCGCACAACACCCGACGACGAAATCAATCGTCCTCTCCGAGCTTCAATGCCGATGGCAGGACGGATGGTTATCACGCGGTGAAGCCAAAGTGGAGCCGCTGCAGACAGAAGTCGTCCAGTTTGGCGGCCAGTGGCACGAACGCGTCCGGCCGCAGGTAGCACGCGATGGCCGCCAGCGCTTCGACGAACTCGGCGTACGTCAGAAAGAGCTCTTCGTCCGCGCTGCCACCTTCCAGTCCGCCAACCAGGTTGCTGCTGTTCCCGTTGTTCGAGTGGTGGCCGTGGATCGCGATGCTCTCGCGCTCCAGCTGGAGGATCTCCGCCAGCACGTGCTGCACGTCGTCGAGGTTGAGAAAGTGCTCGCGGATCAGATCAAAGTGCCTGCAGAGGCTCACGAGCCCCGCGACCGAGAGCATCTCCCTAGCACCCACAGTCTGGGGCTGGGACTGAGACCCAATGCTGCTCTCGCCTGCCGATGCATTGGCAAAGCGCGTGTAGAGCGCGGGGAGCTTCTTCTGGTGCTTGGTGAAGATCTCGCGGCACTCGGCGGTCAGCAGCTGCGGGCGGAACACGTTCACGCGCTCGCTCTCCTGCATCGCGCGCGGCAGAATGATCTCTTCGATGCTTGAGGCAGATGTACTTGCTGCGCACAATGTGCAGCAGCGCCTCGACAAACTCTGCCGGCGTCATCTCGCTCGCACTGCTGTCGCTGTTCCCCATGCTGTCCTCCGACAAGGTCGAGAAGGAGCTCTGGCCGGGGGACGCGAACACGCGCTGGATGAACTCGTACGGGAACGGCCGCGTCGTGCCGAAGAAGCGGCAGTCCTTGAGGAACGCGTGGAACTCCAATAGCGACATGGACATGGCGATCTTCTGGAAGAACCGCTCTTCGTCGTGTTCTTGCTGCTGACCCAGGGCTGCTGTCTGCTGGCTACTGCCACCACCACTCGCTGGATCCTGCGCGTGCTCCATCGCAGCGTAGTGTCGGTAGACGCGCCGTAGGGACTCGTAGTGCTCCTCGAGCACGGGCTCGACGTCCTGGAGTTCGGCCGCCAGCGCCTCTCTCCCTGCTGGCAGCTTGTGCTCGTAGTGGTGTCGAAGGAGAAGAGCCTCGCTCTCCTTGACTGACGCTTGCGGGGACAGCGCGAATTGCGCGACGAGTTTCGCAATGTGCAGCGTCGTCAGCATGTACTTTTCGCGCCACACGAGGCGATCCATGAGCACCATGGGGATCTCTCTGCGGCCGCGTCGCACCAGCAACCGGAGCGCGTCCTGCTGCACTTTGCGCTGCACGCAGCCCCAGGTTTTCATCACGGCGCCGCGCTTCGAGCACGCGTACTGCACCATGTTGACCGCGTTCTGCAGCGTGACGTTGACCTTGAGCAGCAGCTGCGGAGGGGACGTGATGTCCGGCGTGGTCTTCGTGTTCTCCTGGATCTCGAACGGCGTCTGCAGCTCGGACCACTGGCTTCGGATGCTCTCCCAATCGCCCGAGCGTCGTTCAACGCTGTTTGTGCGTCCTGCCAGGGACAAATGGGATCCAGGGACCGATTATTGCCTCCTGCTGCTGCTGTAGCTGCTGGAGGCGTAGAGCGTCGAGGCGAGAACGGGAGCTAGTGCTGGGGTTGGGATGAGGGAACACGACGGTCAGACTCGGATGCTCGCACACGAGGAAGCCAAACAGACAGAACGCGAGGTCGCCCATGGTCTCACAGTCGAGCACTTGGTTGTCCAGGAACGCCGGACACCCCGGCTCGAGTTTCTCACAGAGCGCCGCGCTTTGGGAACGGCGCGGGGATCTTCAGGTCCACCGGGTCTGGCGCAACGCCGCCCTCACGTCTCGATACAAACGTGGACATCCGCCGCAACGACGGGTCTTTCGCGTTGACGGTGAGAATGCGCTGCAGGATGTGCCGCAGCACGTAGTGGTTGCGCATGTCTCAATGGTCGTCGTTGCTGGTATCACTGTCGCTAATGAAGAACCAGCAGCAGCAGCACTGGGGTTGTAGATCGCGCGCTCAGCTTCCCGGTGGATGATGTGCATCAGTTGCTGGAAGCGCTCGAATTTCGAGCTGATCTGGAGCAAAACGTCAAAGCAGATCGCGGTGCGGAACGCGTTCAGGACACCGAGGTGCTCGGTCGACTTGAGCGCATTTGCCAGCTGCCGCTCGAAGCGCAGCGCTGCGCAGATTAGTATAGGCACATGCGAGCAGTGGGCAAGGCAGAAATCGTGAGGCTTTCACTCTCAGGCAAATCCAATCA
>JAASFO010000594.1:0-17167 GCA_023333815.1 Globisporangium recalcitrans
GACGATCACGAAGACTGCGGACAGCGCGTGTCCGACTGCCGCGACGCCTGCGACGGGCTCAGCGGCAGAGTCCACGGCTGTCGCTGGCATCCAGGTGGCAGCGCTCGCGGTGCTCAGCGCTGTGGCGAGCTTGATGCTCTAGACAACTCGAGTATTTTGCATATGGTTTTGTTTTTGGAAATGGTGAAGAGGAGTACACTCCGTGCTTTGGCTCAACTGGCAAGTACGCAGTGCTCAAGCGCAAGTGCAGAAGCGCTTTCGGACGACCCGAATCCGCACCATCGCAAGCACGAGCTCGTCTCGGTGCTGTTTGAATGCGATTTCTCGTCGAGAGGGTACGTCTTTGCCTTGTGATGGAGCTGGAACCCCTTCCTCCCTTGAGAGGTTCCATCTGCAGCTTTGAGTTCGGACGAATGTGCGTCTGCGAGCTTCGTTAAGTGGGCATTTCCACATTGCTGGATTCCATTTACTGAGGAGCTCATCCAGTTTGCGTTGGGGTGAACTCTTCTGACCAGTCCTTGTTCAGTGAATGTTTCTGCTGAAAGCAAATGGCAAAATGGCAAGACTGAGAGTCCAAGAATCCGCGTTTCAGCAGAGACAGAAGCGAGAGAGAGAGAGAAAACGCACTGAACAATGACATCTGAACAACAGCCTTGCCTTGCTTTGAGGTTTACCATCAGCTGCGAAATCTCAAAAGCCATTCTCGCGTTTTCAGTCGCTATCATGCATATCGTGACGCCACTTTTTTTCTTTTTGATGGAGAAGAATCGGCATGACAGATGGAGATTTTTGTTTGAGGGAAGTGGATTCTTGGGAGGTCGCTTCTACGAAAACCAGTCGCTCCACAGCATCACCTGTTTATCACTGCGGAAAGCCTGCTGCTCTATTGCTAGCATACTGCTAAAAGTGTAGCATCAAAGTACAGAAATCTTCATAATGACGCATTTGTGCACTATCTCGCCTTCAGACCTGTTAGGCGGGGTGGAACATGTCGCTGGGTTCAAAAATGTCCACCTTTTGGTTTCACAAGATCAAGATCAGCGAGAAAGCTGCTTCTCTCTCTCTCTCTCTCTCTCTCTCTCTCTCTCTCTTTTTCGTACTCTCCACATCTCTTTATGTGAGATAGAAAGAGAGAGAGAGAGAGGCTGGGAATGGAGTGAAACTGCAAACAAAATCCAGCCCTTGTCTGCTCAAACAACACATCAGCAGATCAGAAGGTCTGTCACCTGCACTGAGGACGATGACAACCTCCACTCACTCCTTACCACCATCTTGACCATCCTCCTCAGTTTGCTCTCCATTTCCACATCTGCCACCTTCCCCAGACCCCTCCGTCAGTCACCTACCTTTCAAATCCAGTCTCAGGCGAGCCACCTACGACCACACAAAGCCTCCTCCATCTCCGCTGTATCGACTCAAGCTTTCAGCATGCGTCAGTCTCAAGACCATCTCGTCCTCCGGGTGCTGTCCGCATCGATCCTCGTTTCCATTCAGGTTTTCGCACCAACTCCAGTCTTCGGCGCAGATCCCAGTTCTACTGCGACAGCCAGCGACTCGGTCAAGTCGATCTTCGACTCGGTCGATGGCGTCACGTTCGGCGGTGCGGTGCTCGCCGTGTTCGCGATGCTCGGCGGCGTCACGATGTGCCTCGCGGGCTTTAAGCTCTTCCGTCCGACGCTCTTCGCACTGGGCTTCACCGCCGGCGGCACGCTGCTCGCGACCATCGCCGAGAAGGTGTTTGAAAGCCAGTCGTGGCTGCTCACCGCGTCCTGGATCGCGTTCATTGTCAGCGGGCTCCTCTGCGGCTTCCTGGTCACCTCCGTCTACTCGGCGGGCATCTTCCTCACTGGCGCCATGGGCGGCGTGCTGCTCGCCGCGATGGTCAACACGTCGTTCGGCTACAAAGTGTACCCGAGCAACCCGGACGTCGTGCTGGCCATCCTCGCTATTGGGTTCGGCATCCTCGGCGGCGTGCTGACCATGCGCCTCGAGAAGCCCGTGCTCGTCTGTGCGACGAGCTTTGTCGGTGCGGGGTTGCTTGTCTGGGGCGTCGGGTATTTCGCCGGCAAGTACCCGAGCGCCACGAACCTCAAGCGCTACCGCACCAGCTCGGCAAACGGTGGTGACGAGGACGACGACTGGGAGTACCACATCCCGAGCGCCTGGTGGGTCTACCTGTGCGGCACGCTGCTGATCGCGTGCGGAGGCGTGCTGGTCCAGTTCAATCTCACTGGACGAGGGCTCGGCCGTGCTGGGGACGGTACGAACGGCAGCACCCTCGAGACGAACGCAGTGCCTCCGCGCAAGCGAGTGGTCATGTTTGCGCGCCGCGACGTGATCGAAGAGGACCTGGACACCCCAAGGACGAGCGACTCGCGCTCCGGGTACGCTATCGCCCAGGTGCAAAGCGTGGGACTGGTTGCCGATCTTTTATCTCGAGTGTACCATAGCAACAACCAAATGTGATACTTTTGATGGAGAGCTTTGTCGTTCTCTCCTCTTCCCGAACGTCGGACGAACCTTCTTTTTCTTACTGCGAATAACGTTAGTGCCAATGTTGCTTCATGATAGTCGCTAGCCCCCATGACGGTCGTAGGTGCCTGGCTCTGGCGTCCCGCCTTTCGCGCGCGCGAGTCTTCTCGCGACCATCAGCGAGTGATCCTCGCCGCTGTCCATGGAGAAGCGCGGCGACGTCGGGTACACGAGCGGGGTGCTCTTCTCAGGATGCAGCGGGGGACTCGCATTCGCCATCGCCACGTAGCTGCTGCTGCTGCTGTTGAAGTTGTTGTAGGGCGACTCGGGATCGAAGCGGGACTTTGACGACGACCCGAATGCTGCAGACACGTCCTCTCGCTGTCGGTGATTATTGTGCTGAGCGTTGCGGTGCAAATCGCGCTCCTGCTGGTGCAGCTGGAGCTTCAAGCTCGCGTGGTTCCGGCTCCGAGCGTTCGCTGACGCTGCGCGCACAGTCTTTGGTTGTTGGGGTGGTGGAGCTGCTGTTTTGGCCGCTGCAGGTGCAGCTGCTGGTATTGAAGTGGCTCTTGTGGGTTCAGTCGGCTCCTGCTGCTGATGTTGCTGCTAGTAGCGGCACCGCCAGATCCAGACGTGAAGGTTGTCTTTCGAGTGGGAAGCGCGGTGTGCAGCGTGCGTCCAAAGGCGCTCTTGGGTCTCCATGGGAGCTCCGATGGTGGCTCTGGATCTGCTGGACTATACCCATTCTGGCGTTTGCTTTGGGTCCGAGGACTGGATGCGAGCACTCTTACTCTACTCGCAGCTAACACTGGACTTCGCGTTTCATCGTCCTTGTCACTGCGAGCAGCATGCTCTTGGAACCTCGGCGCGTCCCCAAAAGCGTGCATTTTCTCTGGCGACGCCTGTGGCGAGTGGATCTTGAGGCAACCCTCGAGTCCCCTGACCTGTTGCTTTGGTGACGAAGCATTGGACGTCGGACGGTTGGCGTCAGTGGCGGTGGTGGTGGCGGTGGAAGCTGGGTTGACCTTGCCGTGAGCTCGTGGGTCCTGCTCCCGTTCGCTGACGTCGCGCGCCGTGTCATCACGACTCGTTGGGAGTCTCTGCGTCCTCCAGGCGCATTCTTACTATCATGGAGATGCTCCTCTCCACTGTTGTTGTTGCGGGAGATCGAACGCAGATCGCCAATGTCGTAGTCGCACTCTTCGAAGTCCAGCAAATGCCGAGCACTCGAGCGTTCCGTGTTGGCACTGGCAGTAGTCGTCGTCATCGTAGTAGTAGTAACCCCATCAGCAACTGGAGTACGTCGTCGAATGTGCACTTTGTAGTTTGCCATCAGGTTGTAGTACTCGCTCTCTTTGGACGGCACGTCCTCGGTCCGAAGCTCGTGCAGCAGCGAGAGCTGCCACTTGGCGGCTCCTGGTTGGACCCCAGACATTTTGCTGTCCAAGCCATCGCGAGTCGTTGTTCCTTCTCGAGCCAGGGACTCAACACCCTCAGCTTTCGGCTGCTGCCGTTGCTGGTGGTGGACTAGCAGTCGCATTTGTGATCTGTTGGAGAGTGGAAGCGCGGCGGCGGAATGACAGCTTTCGTGCTCGGAACTTGCTGTCATCGGCGATGAAGATCCGAGTTCCTCAGCGAGACTCCCACTGCCTCCACTGCCAAGGATGCTGTTGTTCCTGCTAAGAGCGCCTCGGAGTCCGCCAGTCAGCCTTGGCTCGGTCTTGAACACGAGCAGCGAGAACCCCTCGCTTGCGTCAACGTGAGCGAGCGCCTGTCTGGAAACACATGTCGCTTGTGCCGTTGCCATTGCGTGCACTTGCCTGAGCTTGAACCTCCTCCGCCACCACCACTTGTCGCAGCAAAAGCAGCCTGCACTTGCGCATCAATGTTCATTTGCTGGATCGCCAGTGGATCGACCACAAGCTGCACCTTCTCCGACTTCCATCCAATGGTTGGGTCCCCATGTAGCTCCCGAAGGTCGTGGTGGTCTGGGTCTCGGAGTCCAGTGAGCTGAGTGCCCAGCTGTCCTTCCAGCCGTCTCCCCCAGGTGTAGACCTCCCCGCGCGAGAGACCGCCACAGTATGTCGAGCCCCACACCTCACAGACGCCAGCGAGATGCTTTTGAAGAAATCGATCTGGCGCGGCACCCACTCGCTCTCGCAGGAGCCGTGGCCGAGCTGTCCATCGGCGCCATTGCCCCACGTGAAGAGCTCGCCGGAGGACGAAAGCGCGGCGTTGTGCGAGACCCAGAGGAGATGCTCGTGATCTTTGGCTGCAAGCCGCCGCCTTTCGCGTACTGCGGCGCTGCTGCTTTGAACACTGTGATCAGTGCGCCTGTGAGCTGATCGCTCTCCAAGCCAACGCCGAGTCGTCCATACGAGCTGCAGCCAAACATGAACAGCGTCCCGTTCTCTACCACAAAGCCGCCATGCGAAGCCCCACACGAGATGCGCACGATCTTCTTGTCGACCGGGAACAGCAGCGGCTTTGGCACCAGCGACACGGAGTTTGGGAGTTTAACCTGCTGCAGCAGTTGGGAATGACCCTGACCGCACTTCT
This sequence comes from Globisporangium recalcitrans, assembly GCA_023333815.1. Taxonomy (NCBI): domain Eukaryota; phylum Oomycota; class Peronosporomycetes; order Pythiales; family Pythiaceae; genus Globisporangium; species Globisporangium recalcitrans. Next base: position 5,032 of record JAASFO010000594.1, read on the forward strand.
GGGAACGCTGCGAGCGGCTTGTCCTTCTTCGCGAGCTTCTGGATGATGATCTCGCGCACTTCGTCTCGTCCCTGAGCGCCGCCCTGGTTGCGCGACACGTACGGAACGTACACGAGCCCGAACTTGTCGCCCAACAGGCGGAAGAAGAGCATCTTCTTGTAGAAGTCGTAGCCGAGCACGTACGCCGGGGTGACCCAGCGCAGAGCCTGCCAGGAGGCTGCGGACGCCATGTCAAGGTCGAACGCCGGCACCACGACCCCGCGCGTCATCTCTAAAGGTTGCGGTAGTGGCGAAGCAGTCAATGCCAATACTGCTTGTGGAGCTTGAGCTTCCTTGTCAGTCGTGGCCGTTTTTGTCTTGTTCGGTGGCTGGCAGCAACGCTTTCAGAGTCGTGAGGCTCGCGAGTTTCTGGTCAGTTTCTCCACTCCTCCAACTTGGCTCTCTTTCCCAAAGATCCCGGCTCTGTGCTGTAAAGTCGACTCGATCTCACCAGTCTCCTTCGCGATCTCTTCTCCTCCTCCTCAGCTGCTGCCACTTTCTCTCATCAGTGCGGCCACCATGATCGAAGGTTCACATGGAGACATGGAGGAGGTGGCGGTTTGATGACAAAGAGCATCCATACATTTTGCCCTTGAACAGACACGTAGGGATCTTCGCCCACACGAGTTTATCATCGGGTAATAAACCTATAACAACGTTTCACAGTCTGCAGTGCTGCAGGTGTCGCTTGAACAAAGCTAAAGATGATCATTCGCGCTGTGAGTGACGACGAAGGCGATGAAGACCAGCAGCGCCATTTCGTGCCAGACTCGGTTTTCGACTCTGGACCGCCCTCTGCATATGCAAGGGATAGCGCTCGCGGCTCTTCGCTGCACTCTGCCAAGCTCGTGTGGATCGGAGCGACGCTGGCGCTCGTCGTGCTGCTGCTCGTCGACCTTGCAGCCATCATGAGCCATTTCCAGCACCAGCTCGCGGATCCAAGCACCATCGATCCTACTATCAGCGCTGCGCGAGATCCGTTTGCGTTGCTGCCTGCTCTCCTGGACGCGTGGACTAGTAAGAACAGTGATAGTGGAAGCGCGTCGGTATTCGGCAGTGTCTTTGCTGCATCTCCTGCGACTGCTCTCAACAACCTGCTGGGGTTTCTTGGCGTCGCGGCGTGGATCTTTTCGCGCGAGACGAGTGCGCAAGTGGCGCGCAGTCGCGTTGCTGCTGTCGGCAACAACACCTGGACGGCCGCGTTCCCGTGGGTGCTCATCGTCTGCGTCTTTTGCTTTGGTCACGTGGTGTCGTGCGTGTACGTTTTGCTGGCGCTTTTCGAGAGCAACGGCGATCGGAGCAAGTTCTTCTTGGGGAAGACAAGCGCCGGTCGAACGCACCCTCATGTCTGATTTACTACCTGCTAATAGAAAGGATGGAGACCCCGCCCGATCTTCCTTGACTATCCTCTCTTAGTTTTGCCTCAATGCGCCATGTGGCTCGATGTATTGCAGGTGTTGCCCCCTGCGCCTGTGCCTTCGACGTCAAAGATCTATCGGCGAGTGGATCACATCCGACGTCTCTTGCGAGATCAGCGCGGTCTTGAGACTGCCCACTAGCTGCAGGTGCACACTCAGATCTGTCGACAGTACCATTTCAATGATCGCCTTGCGCACGTCCGAGTTCTGGGACGGCGCCATGCCTGCGAAGATGTTGAACAGCGGGTCTTTCGAGAGGAAGAACGCCTCGGCCAGATGCATCCGCTCGAGCACGGACGAGTCGCTGTACTCGATCGTGAGGTCGCTCCCGCTCTTCACCATGAAGTTGTTGGTTTTCCCAGGATGTCGGAAATCGTGCACTGCAGCGGCGATGATGGCTGCAAACACTTCCTGGTAGTTGAGCAAGTCCTGGATGTACCCGTTGTCCATGACGGAGATGAGGTACTCGACCGAGCTCACCACGTCGGCGGCGTGGCAGTTGTTGTGCTGGAAATAAGAGAACAAGCAAGCCAATTAGACTAGGTGCTCGAAAGCTATCCGATAGAGTCAGCGATAGATAGCGTTGACTGCACTCACGTATGGGTTGCGCTGGTAGCCAATGTCCAGGAAGTACAGAAAGTTGGCGAGAATATTCTTGTTGACCGAGTACAACTCGAAGAGGTTGTGCTGCTCGAAGACAATGTACGTGATAAACGAAATCGGTTTGTTCCCGGTGAGCTCTGCAATCCTGTGAAAAACACGCACACAGACACAGACAGACCGTTTGGTTAGAAGAGAGAGATACCAGGCAGAGAACACAGATGACGTTTCACGTACGCGAAAATATCGACGCTCCATCCGTCTCGCTCCATCAATTCGCCGACTTGATTGAGCATTTCGTCCGAGGGGGCGACGACCTCGGGGTGAAGCCGCACTTCCACGTACCGCTCTCCGTTCGGACCCACAGGAGGTGGATGCGACCCGCTGCCTCCAGCCGATCCATCGGGGTCCCCAGGAGCATTTGTAAACACTGCCGACGCTCGACGGTTCCTCGTGTACAGCTTGTTCGCGAGCACTGTCGCGGTCCAGCTCTTCGTGTCGCCGTCGAGATCCCCCTCTCGTTTCTGTCGCAGCTGCTCGTGGATATCGGGAGCGAACAGGTTTTGACCTATTTTCGAGAGAAGCAGCACGATTCCATCGAGGTTCTCCCTCAGTTCGGGCGAGAGCGACGCTGCGCGCTGCAGATTCTTTAGATCCATGATCACCTTCGACATGGGCGAGTCAAAGTCGAGCGGACCGGAGCTCGCACTCGTGCGATCGTCGAGCATTTTCTTGAGCGACTTGTTCTCGTTGATGATGATCTCTTTCTGAAGGTGCGAAGCGCGGGCTCCCTCTTCGACAGTTCTTGCGTGCAGGAAGTTCAGGCGCAAGAAGCGACCCGTCTGCCGGACGCGAAAGATCAAGACCATCGAGATCCCCACGAGGCAGAACACCAGCAGGAACTTGATGATGATGAAGAACGTGTACGTCGTCTGCGGATACAGGAACGAAACGAGGAGGCAGAAGCTCCAGTTCACGTTGAACGCCGTGAGGATGTAGTGGCACGTGTCGAGCTTGAACATCGGCGCGATCACGAGGATCAGCAACGGACGCAGCAGGTTGATGTTCAGGTGCGCGATCGGCAGAACGACTACAGTCACGAGAGAAGCAATCAAGCGAGTGTCAGTACTGAGTGGGCATGTGCATCTGAAGAGCTTCCAGCTCGCAACAACGAGAGCAGCACGTTACCATGATCCAAGTACTTGAGGATCAGTGCTCTGGCTGTACCCTCAACATCCTCGAAGCTCCACCAGTTCGCAGCGCCATTCAGAGTGAATGTTTGCGCCGACGCTATCGCAGCAGTCACAGAAGACGAGTCGGTGCCGTTGTCGACTTCTGCTGCTGCTGTCGCGGGCGACACGAGCGTGTCGAGCAGCTGTTCCATGTCTTTGAGCAAGAACGCTCGGTAGTCCTTGATCACCGCGATCGCGCCGCCTGCCATGATCGCGATCCCGAAGCAGTGCACGACCGCGCAAAACAGCGTCTGCTCGTGTCCGTGGAACCGCTCGAGTCGCGTACAAAATACAAGCAACGGCACTGGTACAAACACGATAACCGATATGAGCAAGTGGATCTGCGCGACAAATCGCTCCTCGCTCTCGCTCGAAAAGAGCGCGACGACGTCCTGCGCCGACAGCACGAGCCAGAGAACCCACGAAAAGATGCTCGCGTAACACGCCGGCAGGATGTTTGTCTCGGTGTAGTACGCCCTGAAGTCGAGCTCGACGAGCGCGTCGAGGCAGAGCATGCTGGCGAAGTAGTGGAAGCCGTACTTCTCCTCCATGGCGCGCGTGAGCTTGTTGGACTCGTGGCGGTCGGCCGCCGAGCGCGGGAAGATGACCGACGAGAGCGGCACGCCGAACGACGACTTGCGCGCCGACGCCGAGTCGAGGTTGCGCATCGAGCGCTGCAGCGCGATCACGCTTCTTCTTCTTCTTCTTTGGCGCGTTCGATTGGACGGAAGGAGCTGCGACACTTGAGGGTCTTGTGTGCGTGCGAGCTGCTGCTGCTGCTGTCGAAGGTCGTTCGCTAGTCACAGGGTTAAATACGGAGCCTGCTGCTCATGCGCGCACGCATGGGCAAGCGCGAGCGGGAGTGAGTCGGAAAGGCTAAAGCGACCAACTCCGCTGCAAACAGAAGCGGCGGTGCGCGGTCACTCGAATGCAGCAGCGTCTCGCGAGCATTTAACGCCGCGTCGGATCGGACGCATGAGCATTGTGCTTTTTGAAGTGGTCGTTGCTGAATATAGACAGCCACTCGAAACGGTTCGAGTTCAATCTGCTTCTGATTCTGAGAAGTCTCCGCTTCAGTGACTGCTGTGTTCGAATTTGCAGAAATGCAGAAGTCGAACCTTGCTGAAGTAGCTTTTCACTGAAAGAACAGGAGTGTGTGTTCTGTACCGGCATTTGCGGTACGTTGTGCCGCTTGCAGCGGTACCTGAAGCTGGAAGTGAGGGGGAAATGCGATGCTCAACACAAACGCAGAAGCTCTGAAAGAGAAAGCGAAGGGAAAGCAAGCGCACGCAGGCGAAGCGAACGAGAGAGAGAGAGAGAGACGCGCACGAGACCGATCCGATCCGACCACCTCACCTCGCGCGCTAACCATGGACGCGGAATGCAAGACGCTCTGGATGGGCGACATCCAGATGCACTGGGACGAGGCGTTCATCTGCTCGCTCTTTGCGGCCACTGGTACGTCGCCAACGACGCGATGATTTATCTTCTTTTTTTCTTTGCATGGGTTCGACCGATGAACATGAGTTGAGGCGGCGAAATGGATAGAGAGAGGTGGCTATGTGCATGGATGGATGCGCGCACATGGTTGTACCTGTGTCTACACGAGCTACGCGGCGTTTGAAGTGTGCATGCATGCTGAAAGTGCTCATGGATACATGAAGAACCCATGACAAGCACTTTCTCTCTCTCCCTCTCATGCATGTCTGATGTAACGCTACCAAGTTTCGGTTGGCAGTATGTGTGCTGGTGTAAGAGGTGAGGGCTGATGCGATCGCGATGTGTTCTCTGCTTGTGGTGCTGCTGCAGGTGAACAGCCGGTTGTGAAGCTCATTCGAGACAAAGTCACGGGATACCCAGCGGGCTATGGCTTTTTGGAATTCCCGACGCAGCGTGGAGCGCAAGTGGTGCTGGAAACCTACAATGGTCAAGTTATTCGTAAGTAACCAGCTCTCTTGCGGTGTCGGACTGTCGATCAACCACCACAACGGGAAGGGGAGACTCCATAAATGCAAGGTGCTGACGATTTCTTGATGCCTGCAGCAAACACCATGCACCGTTTCCGCATGAACTGGGGTGCTGGCGGGCGTCGCATCGAAACTGGCGACGACCACTCGATTTTCGTCGGCGACCTGGCTCCAGATGTCAGTGACGATCTCTTGCTGAGCACGTTTAGCTCCCGATTCTCGAGTGTGCGTGGCGCAAAGGTTGTGATCGACCCAGTGACCAGGATGTCGAAGGGCTTTGGTTTTGTCCGCTTTGGAATCAAGGACGAGGCTGAGCAGGCTCTCCAGACCATGAACGGCGTTTACTGCTCGTCCCGCCCGATGCGCGTGAGCGTGGCTACGGACCGTAATGGAAAGCCTCGCGGGAGTCAGGGGTCGTATGGATCTGGCGTGGGTGGCATGGGCAACACAGAAGAAGAAGGCGCCAACACAACCGTGTTTGTCGGCGGATTGGACCCGAGCACGACCGAGGAGGAGCTTCGTGCTCGATTTGGCGCCATCGGAGATGTACGTTTGCGGATATCACTTGCTGCAGTTGAGAGATGGTTACTAACCGTAGCTCACGCGTTGTCTTCTTTAGATTGTTTCGGTGAAAGTTCCACCAGGGAGAGGCTGCGGTTTTGTGCAGTACACCACCAAGGACGCGGCGGAAGTCGCGATCTCCCAGATGAACGGAACCGTGATTGGAGGCGTGAAAGTGCGTTGTGCGTGGGGTCGATCAGCGGCTGTTCGCGCTGCCGCCGCTTCGGGCGGTGCCAATGGCTACTACCAGCAATACCCAAACTATCAGCAAGCTGGCTACCAGGTGGGGCAGGAGTTTACTTCGAAGTGTTTGTCTGGTACGCGGCGTTCTAACATTGTTTATTCTCTCGTTCTAGAACTACTATGCATACCAAGGCTACTACCCGCAGTACCAACAAGCTGGCGGCTACGGTGGTGGATACGCGGGATACGGTGGCGGCTATGATCAGCAGGGACCCCAGCAGCAGGGTGGATTCCAGCACCAAGGTCACGGACGCCACGGCCACCACGGCCACCACCGCCACCACGAGCCACGCGATTTCACTCGTCCGGATGACGTTGAATCGATGAACCGCCACTACGCTTCTCAGCGTGCCTACCAGGTGCGTTGCATTCACGAAGATGTTCGCACAGCGTGGATTTTGTCTGAGCGTATTCCGTTTCTCTCTCTCTCTTTTTTCCAACCTGCGTGCAGCACATGCCTCCTGCTGCGAATGGATCGTATTCGTCGATGTCCTCGGATCCGACGAAAGGGACTGCGATGGCTGGATCTATGTAAAGTGAGTTTGTAGTGGTCGCGATGTGATGGTGTGGTGACATCGGATCCATAGAGCGGAAAATGGAGACCTGGGAATGACACCATCACACCACAGGCGTGCTCACGACGTGGAGCAACTGGGGAAGAGAAGCAAGCAACAGCGGCGAGGGCTCTTTTCGTTTGGGGTTGCTGGTGGTTATAATTATTGGTTTTTGCAGTGAAAGTTGAACGAATGCACCAGCAACGAGCAAGCGAGAGAGGAAGAGAGAGAGAGAGAGTGAGAGAGAGAGTGAGAGAGAGAGAGGAAGAATGAGTGAGTGGGAACAGGAGCCAGCAAAAAATGAGAAAAAGAGGGAACAGAGGAAGGAGAATGCAGTGATGCTCTTGTTTGAATAAAAAGAGACTGATGACAGCAGCGATCGATACAAGCTTCGCTATCAGCGGTGTGTGCGTCCTAATGTGCAGCATCAAGAAAAAAGCATAGTTGTCGTGGCATTAGCAGCAGGAAGTGTACCCATTTTCGATTTGACGTCCCAATTTGGAAAGGTTGCCCTTCAAATCTGATGGTGAGTGTACATCACTTTTGAGAGGCACAGATCCATGCTTGCTGATTGGCTGTTGATGAGAAAGCCCTTCCCCTCGAACGAATCAAATCTGAGTCTGAACTTTTTCGAACTGACACAAACTCAACGTCAGTTGCTCTCGATCTTCGACGCAAGTCAAAGAGGGTGCTGTGAAAATACATAGCGTCCTTAAACTGATAGCACGATTCTCGAGTTGCGATTCCAGGAGCCTGTCGGAAGCGATGCACTTTCAAATCCGGTTTCACTCTCTTGTCTGATCGGATCCCTCTCTCCATCTGATGATGACAGTTGCTCTTCCCTTCGTCAGTGTTTTCGCATGTGTTACAACCTGACAGCAGTGCATTCTTTGACCCTCCCCCTCCCATCTCGTCCCTCGACTCACTTGGAGAATGTATGAGCGAGCGCTCCTCCTGCGTTTCACGCGCTCAATTCAGTCAATCTGTCACTCGCTCGCTCAACGAGCATTCATCCACTTGCCGTCTGAGCCATCGCTGCGTGACGCGAGTGTGTGCGCATTCCCTCTCTTCCTGTTGTTAATAGGAGCAGCAACAGCGATCATCATGGGGCCGATCCGCATGGAGAAAGTGGCGCTTGAGGAGGTCGAGACCCCCGCGGGGGCGGTCTCCAAGAGCTCCATGCTCGAGATGGAGGACGACACGCCGCGCGCCAGTCACAGCCACGCGATCGACGTCAAGCACGATCACGCGCACGACCACGGACATGACCACGGACATGACCACGGACATGGCCACGGACACGGCAACAAGCACCAGCACCAGCCGCGCAGCGCCGCGAAGAAGAACACGCTGCCCAAGCTGTCGCTGAAGCTCGACTCGCAGATCGACCACCACATTGATACCCCGACGTTCAAAGAGGAGCACAGCCGCCACCAGCACCTGGACGACCACAGCGACGGACATGGCCATGGACACGATCATGATGGACACGATCATCACGGACATGGACACAGTCACGGCGAGCACGATGACCATCACGACGAGCACCACCACGACGAGCACGCGCACAGCGAGCACGACAACGCGGCGGTGAAGAAGCTGCGTCAGGCGTGCATGTGCTCGTTCTTCTTCATGTGCGCGCAGTTTGTCGGCGGGTACTACGCAGACAGCCTCGCGATCATGACGGACGCGGCGCACCTCCTGTCGGACGTCGCGAGCTTCCTCGTGTCGCTGTTTGCGATCTACGTGGGGTCGTTCCCGGCGAACGCCAAGATGCCGTTCGGGTACCAGCGCGCAGAGGTGATCGGCGCGCTCATCAGCGTGCTGATCATCTGGATGCTCACGATCGGACTCTTCTACGCCGCCGTGTGTCGCATGATCGAGCAGTCCAAGCCCGACGCGGTGCAGACTGTGAACGGCCAGGTGATGTTCCTCGTGTCGAGCTTTGGACTGGGCATCAACCTGTTGCTCATGAAGATCCTCGGGCATGGGCACAGCCACGGAGGCTTGGGCGGTGGGAGTCACGGCCACAGTCACGGCCATGCGCATGCGCATGGTTCTGGTGGTGCCGAGAAGATCATCATCGACGATGTGCAGCAGAGCCCGGGTGTGCACGACGACTCGTTCATCAAGACACCCATGTCGGCGGTCGCGCTGATCGACATTGACAACTGCTCGGAAGGCGCGAGCGTCGACGGCGCGCACAAGCACTCGTCGTCGTTCGAGAACATCAACGTGCGCGCCGCGTACATCCACGCGCTGGGCGATTTCATCCAGAGCCTCGGGGTGTGTCTCGCCGGCGCGCTGATCTGGTGCAACCCGCAGTGGCAGATCGCGGACCCGATCACGACGATCCTGTTTTCGTTTTTGGTGCTCGGCACGACGTACGGCATCCTCACGCGCAGCATCCTGATCCTGATGGAGGCTGCGCCGCCGAGCATGGACCTGCAGATCCTGGAGAAGCAGCTGCGCCAGCTGGAGGCCGTGTACGACTGCCACGATTTGCGCGTCTGGGCACTCACCGAGGGTAAATTCGCCGGCAGCGTGCACATTATCCCGAACGGCGAGCGGTCGGCGGCGCTCAAGGCCACGCAGGTGTTCTTCTTCAACCTGGGCATCCAGACGCAGACGATCCAGGTGGAGGACCCGAGCGACCGCGAGTGGAACGAGGACCTCTTCTGCTCGTGGAACACGTACTCGATCTCCGAGAGCAAGATGTCGGTGCCGCGCGCCGCGACGAGCAGAGCCTCCATGAGCGCCTTCGACTAGAAGTTGGAAGTTGTCAGTAGTAAACCAGTTAGTTGTCCTTGTGTCTTTGATGATCACTAGACAAATCTAATCCTATATAGAGAGCAAATATATACATTAGCAATCCCGTTGTCAGTTTGTTTGCACGCGTTGTGATGGGCTTTATGATGGTTGAAATCGGTTCGACACTGTTCAAATTGGCCAAAAGGATAAGTCCGACGACAGCAGCTACTGCTTCGTGGACTTTGGCTCAGCTGGCGTTGCTGACGCCTCCTTGTCCTGCTTGGACGACGCAGTTGCTTCTGGAGCTGGGGTTGATGTCGCAGCAGCAGCAGCAGCATCTCGGCTGGCAGCATTTTCCGCCGCTGCCGCTGGAGGTGGCGGGGTCACAGGAGCTTCTTGCGGCTTTGGTTCCATCTTGGACTTGAAGAAATCAATGAGCCGGAAGCCCGGAGTCGTGTGGTGCTCTTTCGAGATCTCGCGCACAATGTCCTTGATCGAGAGGATGCCCGCGAGTTCCTTCTCGCGGTCTTTGCGCATCACGCCGATCACGGGGAAGTGGCGGAAGTCCTGGATCGCCGCCTGGCTCCAGCACTTCTCGAGCGTGTCTTCAATCTGCAGACACGCGACGTTGCGCGTGCTCACGTCCGCCATGCGGATCGTCGCCGGGTCTTCCTTGTAGTACACCACCTTGGCCAAGTAGTCGCGCTCCGTGAAAATGCCGAGCACGCGCTGGTCCTTGTCGACAATCAGCACAGCACCGAAATTTTGGCGCGCCATGGCTTCGACTGCATCAGCGACCGAGATGTTGTCTTCCTCGCGGGTGTTCAAGATGAGCTTGATCTTCTTGTGCTTCTTCTTGAGCAGCGTGGCAGCGGTGATAGGCGGCGTCGCTGGTGTGGCACTGGCTGCAGGAGCGGCAGCAGCAGGTTCAGGGCTCGGTGCTCCCTCAGCTGGGGTGGTGGTGGTGGTGGTCGCCGCCGCGGCAGGCGCATCAGTAGCCACAGGAGGTGCCGCATCCACTTGAGCCTGTTGTTCTTGCTGCTGCTGCTCCAGTTGCTCAAGGAGGATCCGCTTCTTCTCGGCTTCAAACTCCGAGTACGCCTTCACAATGTCCTTGATCGAGAGCACGCAGCGCATGGCTTCTTCCGGGACCGACCCGATCTTCACCGTGTTGCTCAGTTCGCCGTTGATGACCGCCAAGTGGCGGATGTTCTCTTTCGACATGGTCGCAAGCGCACTGCGATGGAGAACAGACAAAATCAGCCACCTCTTCCAATATCCGAAGAGCTCAAATGAGAGCATGCGTGGTTATAGACAATACGTACTCAATCACAGTGGTCGACGGTGGGACACACATGATGTGCGACGACATGATGTCGCGCACGAGGGTCTCCGTGGTCAGGATTGTGCGCGGCGACGTCTTCCGCAGCACGTCTCGCTCGGTGATGATGCCCACAATGCCCGAGCTCTCTACAGAATAGCAGTTATATCGAAGCACATCAGCACAATCTCGATAGTATATGCAAACAACAACCCACAAGCTCCGCCAACCTTCGGTGACGATGAGGGAGCGCATGTTGCGCTTCACCATCAGCTCAATCGCGTCATGCACGCTTTGCTGTCACCCACACCACACAGTCAGTCATCTCTGTGTTTAGTACCAGCACAATTGCTACATCGCCGTCGCCATGTCTTGCAGTACAAACGCACCGATCCAGCGATGCTCTCCCATTCTTCAAACGACGTCGACGGTCCGTTCGCGACTTGCTGCTCGCGCGTGTTCAGCACGTCGGCGATCGTGAGCACGCGCGTGGTCTCCGCGCCGATCGTCGACAAGTCGATCTTCACATTGTCAACGTCCTCTATGTACACACACACACACACACATCGCCGTCATATCGTCAGCATGTCATCCACGTGTGCAGCTCTGATGAGAACAGGAAACCTGACAACAACAAACAGCTCCGTGCCTGCTGACGGTGACTGGGTCGCATTTGCATCAGCTCCAGCCGCATCAGCGCTCGCACTTGCTGTTGTCGAAGCCGCGGCAGCCGGTGCCGAAGCCGCTGGTGCCGCATCGAGTCTGGCGAAAGTGGCGGTGACGAGCTGGCGGCGGAACTCTCGCGCAGTCGGGATCATCGACGCGTTGCCGGTGCGGAGCAGCAGCGCAGTGCGCGTCTGCATGGGAGAGGACGCGGCCGTGGAGGAGAGCGCGCGGAGCTGTGGCGCTGCGCTCGTCCGCAGCAGCGCGCCGCGCAGACGCAGGATCTGCGTCACTCTCATGCTTGGCTGCTTGGTTCACGTGAAGATCGATCTGGGGTCGTGTGCGAAGATGGGAATGAGATGTGCGATCGAGAGCAGCACAAGTTGGCAGTTGACTGTGAGTGATACCGGTTCTACCGTTCAATAATGTATTGTGCTCATAGTTTGTGCGATTGCAACCCTGGCCCTACTGGGACGTAGCGCTCCAAGTATTTGCTTCTCTTGACTGTTTGCTGTTTGGAGTAGGAACGGTATGCTTGATTGCCAGCATCAACCAGTGGTCATTGAAAGTCCTTCTGAGGAACAGCCTTTTTTCCAAATACCAAATATTCGTGAAAAATGGTTGGTAAAACCACATCTCATTTCTACAAACCACACTGGTTTGCAGAAATGGTGGTGTGGTGAGTGCAGTGGTGTTTGAGTTTGCTCAGCTCTCTCTTGTCTTCAGCTCGTAAATAGTCATGCAGCATTTTTCCTGTGAATGAAAGTAAGCAAACATGAGCTCCATC
>JAASFO010000595.1:0-17109 GCA_023333815.1 Globisporangium recalcitrans
ATCGCCATCCTCACCAGACACAGACGACGCCTGCGCCTGTGCCTCCATCTCCTCTGCACGCCACTTGTTCTCATAATCGCGAAGCTTCTCTCTCGATATCTCCACCGCTCTGCCAGAACCAGTCTGAAACAGGCTCGGCACGAACCCGGCGGGGTCGGGTGAGGGTTTTCTGATACCAGGGCTCGAACTTGTGTCTTGTTGGGTTGAGTGGAAATGATCGCTTGTGTGGTGACTTTGACGCGGAGAAGGTTGATTCAGTGTGATTTGCGTCTCTGCGGTGTTGGCGAATACGAGCGACTCGTGCTCGTGGTAGTTGATGCTGGAAGACAATCCGTCTTGTCTGTCATCACTGACGGCTGCGCTGCTTTCGACAGCACGAGTGCACGTAGCGGCTGAAAGTGAGTCTTGGGTGTTCTGATCTCCAACTCTCGCCTCTTGATGGTCGTACACGGACTTTACTGTCGACGTGTCCCATGCGTTTGGAACGTTCATGCCAAAAGACGCGGTGCGAAGAACCACATTTTGATGGAGCTGCTGAACAAACCGATTCTCTGGGACGGTCTCGGGATCTTGCGAGACGAGCGGAGAGCACACCATACTTTCTGAAAACGCGCTCGGGTCATCTGTAACTCCTCGTGCTGTTTGATCACGATGCGGCGCTTCATTCGGCTTGTCTTGATGAAAAAACGGCGATGGAGTGATGTCGCTGGTCAGCTCAAACGGAGTGCTTGTTTCCTGCGTGTACACGTCCTGGGTGTTGTGACTTGAAAACTGCATCCTTGTAGACGTTGCGGATGAGCTTTTGCCGTAGAAAGGTGGCGTGGGCGACTCTGACCTCACAGATCCCAGCTCCCCTGTTCGTCTTCTCTTCCTTCTACTTCTCGGAACCCGTCCAATGATCTCTTCACCGTAGCTGGAGACTGCTTGAGAAAGCTGCGACTGGCTGTATCCGCGTAATGGGTCCAGCTGAGAAAACTGTGATTGACTGCTGCCAGTTGTACCGGAACGCCGTTGACGAGTCACGCGCGGTTCTTCAAAGCAGAGGCGCTCCACCATCGGGTCCTGGTAGATCCAAATCTGCATCGCTGTGTCGAAGTCCTGTTCAAAAACGCTCAGCCCGCTGATCACCTGGAAGTACACTTCAGCATCTTCAACTCGCTGCGAACCGTGCTGAGAGAAGCCGCTTTCGTATTCTTCATCTTCATATTCAGGAGCACCGTGGTCACCAGCATCCATCGTCGCACAGTTTCTTGCAGTTCAGTCTTCCCAATTGTGGTACACGATCAAGTGCGGCTCTGATTAGGTGGAAAATGCGGTAGTGTCGCCCACAGCCTGCGTCACACTCTGTCTGGCAATGCTCGTCACGCGTCTCGTACCAGCGCCGATGCTTCTGCGTTCCTCGTCTGCTCTGCTGGTGTCGCGCGGAATGAGTGCCATCCGCATTCTCTCAATCGCACATTTGTGCGAAAGGGAAATCAAGCGCGAGACCTCTCTAAATTGTTCAAGCCATCAAAGAGTTTCCAATATCAAGCATACTGAAACCAAGTCATCCTCGTGCCTCTATAAATTGCTCAGTAAAGTAAAGGGCTTCTCGACATGTTCTCACTGAGATCAAGTGAAGCACTTGGTTCGCACTTTAGCGAAAGCGCGGCAAAAGACCAGCACTCTGTAGAGTCACATTCGTGAGACATTCACGTTTCACTTCAGACGACATGATGTTTGAAATAATGTCAGAATACGAAAAATAGTGCCATCCAAAAATCTGCGACGTGTGCGAAGTTCAACTTGTCACCAGCACACAACCAACTCGCATTCGAGCAGCAGAGCAGCAGAGCAGCAGAGCAGCAGAGGATGATTTGTTGTTGGGATTATTAAGTCGTGACCATGTGCTTCAACTCATTTGAAAGATGCGCTGCGGTATCAAAACACCAAGTCAACGGTACACGCGATGCAAGAAAAAAACAAGTTGATGAAAAGCCTCCACATCACAAACAGCTGAGCATACAGCAACCTTCTCTTCAGCTGCCCTCTCTCCTCTTCACCTTCTCCGTCTTTACTGAAGCTGAGGCTCTGCGTGGTTCGTCGTCACAATCAAGCCGCTCGTGTTTCTTCGTCCCGAGTGCACACTCACACTGTACACCAGCAGGCTCTGACATCTCGTGCACATGTGGTTCTCGCTCGTGTTCATGTGGCCGCACGCATCACAGGAGACGCCGACAAACGAAGGCACCAGCACTGGGAGCCCGTTCGCGTACTCCCGACGCACACCAAGCGCTCTGTCCAGAGATTTCCAAAGCGGCTCTGCGAGCGTGCACGGCACTTCTCCGCCGAGAATCTGGCGCGCAGTCACGTTGCTTCCGTACAACTTCGCATTCAGCGACCGCCTCGTGCAGATCACAGCGCTCGTCAACCCGATGCCGCCGTAGAGACCAACGCTGTGGCTGTACGAGTAGTTTGGCGCGATGCCTCCGCGACTGAGATTCACGGACGCACTGGCCGCTCTTCCGATCGGACCCACAGCAAGATCCAACTCCGACCCGAGCTGGAACTGCCCATTGCGGGTAAACACCTTGACAGCGCTACGGGAGCTCAAGATGACCATGTAATTGACCATCTCGCCCCCCGCCATCATACCGAATCCGAGACCCCCCGAGCTGATAAACGACGGCGCAGACCACCCGGAAGCTGTGCGCGAGATCACGAACCCATTGCCAATCTTGCCGGAGAACAGGAAGCCGACTTTGTAGACAGTCAAGAAGACGAGTCCATACGCCTCAATCAGGAGCTCCTCGGGGATTGACTGATCCTTGAGCATCTTTGGCGAGAAGAACGTTTCCACGACTTTGACTGCGTTGCTGATCTCCTTTTTCAGCTTGCCCGTCGACTTTGGGTCCATGGAGTGTTCGCTTCCTGGGAAATACGAACGAGGCACCGCCCACGAGTTCGAGCGATCGCGCAGCGCGGCAGCATGTGGCGCAGTGTTGGCACCCGACACTGACGCAGACGAGTTCATCCGAGTCGCACCTTGTTGCCTTGGCGCGTCGAACACGTTGGTGTCACGGAAGCCTGAGAAGAAGTTCGCATCCGCAGTGTCGGAGCGCGCCAGCGGCGGACGAGCGCCTGCTGACACCTGCTGTTGTTGCTGTTGTTGTTGTTGTTGTTGCTGCTGTTGGAGGATGAACGACTTGCGGGACGGGAGGTGCGCCGGCTGCGACGTCGGCGGACTCGCCATCGCCTGCGCGGAGGACAGGAAGCTGTTGCTTCGACTGCTGCTGCTCAGCGGCGCAGGGACCGCGGCACTACTGGAGGTGGAAGAGGTCGCCTGCATGTCGAGTCGCGGTCTGTCAACCAAGCAGGTGCGTCGCGGAGTGGTGTTGTCGGATTGACTTTCTGGCTGCTGCTGCCTTGATCGCGAACTGGAACAACTGCTGATGCGATGTTCTGCGTCGCGCCTCGTCTCGCTCGCTCTTTTTCCGTGTGCGTCCTGTCTATGAGAAAAGTCAACTTTCCAGGAAAAGCAGGACAAAACCGACTCCAAAGTGGCTAGGATAGCGTGGTCCACGCTGCGAACACGCAACACTGGAACCTGGAATGAAGGGTCTGTGTGATAGGAGGAGAATCGAAAGGGGGGAATTGTGTGGCGGGAACTTCAGCAAGAAATGCGGAGAAGCGATAGAGCAAGCCATGCGTGTGTCTCTCTCTCTATGCTGCTCAGTGGGCATGGAATGCACACACGCAACTGGCGCTATCACTGGACGGTGCTGAGGTCGCTCTATCGTTTGCTATGTGCTGTGTACACCGTGATGAGACGACCGACAGCAGCAAAGCGTGAGGCGCGCGAGTGTGCATGTGAGGGGAAAATATATTTGCTTGGTGCTTTACTTTTTTGGTGTTGTTTTCTGCTGTTTGTTCTTGTTGATCTTTATCTCTCTCTCGCTCGTGCGCATCGAGCTGCTGCGGCTGTCCGCTTGTGTGCAATAGTGCTTGCTTCTCTGCATTCGTCTTTCGTGATCTTCTGGGTCGGTCGCCTTCATCATCCGTCCATCGGCTCAGCGTCGCTCGAAAATGCCGAGAAGCTCCTCTCACACAAACGCACCGCACCGCACGCGTACTCAGGAGACAGGAGGGAGGGGCGCGAAGGAGGATGGCAGGGACGCTGCCATCGCCGTTTAACTCCAGTGCTCACGGTGGTGCTCGTCGTTCGCAGCGACGCCCCATTTGACGGTGCCGACGAAGAGCACGAGCGACGGGATCAGGATGGCGCCGTTCTCCTGGATCTTGCGCACAGTCTTCTGCGGGATGGTGTTGATCAGGCTGCGCACAGGGCTGACTTCGTACGGGGACAGGTGGCGGGTCACGCGGCCCTTCTCGACGCCGTGCTTGGCCCACCATTTCATCATATTCACGCTCGGACCCATCCTTGCTGCTTGCTGCTTCACGCCAAAATGCTGGTGATCGCTTTGCGTTTCGAGTCCAGCTAATCCTAGAGGACAGCTTTTTTCTGTGGCCGAGCAAAAGGAAGGCGAATGGAAAAACCCGATCAAACCTCGTCAGACTCCGTCGAACCTCGTTCGAAGCGAGATTAGGTTTTTCAGCAATCCATTGTGTGTATAGTTTGAGTATACCGAGAAACTCCCACCTCACTATTCTGCATATCAAATAACCTCGCGCGAGGTTTTGTGGTTTATCGCGAACGAAGTTCTCGAGTGACTGCCACTGCATTCTAGTTGATTCGAGCCATCCACTGTCAAAGAGTTGGAATGTTGTGGCACTTTCTTTCGCCGCGTTTACATCCCCGCAGATATATGATCATTTGCGGTTGTGAAGTGCCGCGAATGTTATCGAGGAACGCTGGTACCGGCACTATGTACCCACCTCTGAAAGTGCATCGATCTCATATATCGAAAGCTAGAGTATTTGTGTGTCGTTTTGGCCTCTATATTACGATGCATGACCTGTGTATTCTGATGAGCGTGAATCGAACGCAAACTCCTCCGAATCTGGGTTGATGCTCTCCGTTTGAGTGGCTTCAACTCAACGATGCAGAATGAGGAAGAGGCAGGGAGCGCAATCATTGACTGGCTCGGCTTCGAAACGCAGCACCTGTCACCAGCACAATGTGCTCGATATGCGACCAGGAGCGCATTTTCATTCCTTTTAGCCCCAGTCCTCACTCTCTCCACCACGCGCACTGACAGAGGAAAGGTCCAGAAAGACAAAATGTGGAAAGCAGCCCCGCATTGTCTGTCACCACGCTCAAAAGCGAGAGCCCTCTTGCACCTACCTTCGTGAACACCATTTAATTAGCTTGTGCTGTGCAAACATCTCGAGAGTTTGCATGAGGTCCTCATCGACTCCTGCAGTGTTGAGCTGACACCATTCACTTTTTAAGTTGCCACCGCGCCTCTTCGATTAGTCCCGAAATGGATCGAGTCTGCAGCTGCTTTTGAGTGGGAGGTTTCACTGGATCACGCACGCAAGACGTCTCCTTCGTTTGATTTGCATCCTGATTTCGATCGACGCGATTGTGAGAGCAAGCGAATGAGTCGCTGAGTACTGTGGGAACCTGGATGACCTGCGGATGCTCGAACGTAGTTTTGAGAGCTCTCATTTCGCGCGCATGCTCTTGAGCGTGTTGAGTGACTGGCAACGAGCGCGCAAACAAAAATCTCAGTCAAGAAAGCAAACGTTTGTTTTCTCTGCGCCAGAATCCAGTCAAAACCTGTGCAACTCGCTTTCACCCACCCCAGATTCGCCCATCCCGCCACAGCGTCACCTGAGTTGTATCGAGAACCGCAGCTCTCTCTCCTCTATAATGCGATGCCCTTTCAGAGCCGATCGCAACGTGAGGAAGTGCATGTGTTGCTTTCGAACCTACGCCAGTTTCAGCTGTGCGAGACAACTGACAGCCAAAGACCACATCTGACTGTCTTTCAGTATGCCTCTCTCCGATTCTGCACTGGCTCGGCTTGCCCTGTTGTAAAAGCCTGCTTTTTTTTATTATTTCTCTCTCTTTCGCTCGCTCTCTTGCTCGCTCTCTTGCTCGCTCATTCGCTTCAGGACTCATTTCCAGATTTGCTTTGGCGTCGCCACAGCACATTCGAGACTCAAGCTAGCAGACAGGAAGAATGGTCGGTGTGCGCAAGGGGTTCCTGCTGGCGGTCGTGGCGTGCGCGGCGGTGGTCGTCTCCGGCTCGGAGCACCACCACAAGGACGTGGTCGTGACGACGCACAAGAAGGCGGTGATCGTGACGGCGGCGGCGACGAAGACCAAGGCTAAGAAGGACGCGGTCCTCGAAGACGACGAGGACAGCGAAGAGAGCGGCTCGGGCTTGCTCGGCGACGTCCTCGGATCGGACAGCAGCAGCAGCGGCTCGTTCTCCGACGCGGAGGTCAGCGACGACTCGGAGTCCGGCAGCGGCTCGCTGGAGGAGGTGGAGTTCGGCTCTGCCTCGGGCAGCGGCTCGCACGCCAAGGGCACCGTTGTCGGCGATGATGAGAGAGACGAGAGCGCGAGCTTCAGCGGTAGCGAAGATGATGAGGAGGGAGCCGTCCCAGTGACCACAGCCCCGCCAGCGCACCACAAGAAGGAGCACAAGAAGAAGCACGGCAAGGACATCTTTGACGACATTGCGGACGGGATCAAGGACGGCTACGAGACCGCCAAGAACGCCACCAAGAACGGCATCGAGTCGGCCGTGAACGCTACGAGCCACGGCATTGAGGTCGCGAAGAACGCTACGGGTCACGGTGTGGAAGTAGTGAAGAACGCGACGAGCCACGGTGTGGAAGTAGTGAAGAACGCGACGAGCCACGGTGTGGAGGTTGTGAAGAACACCACGGCGGACGCTGTTGAAGACGCCAAGGACGCTTTCTCTGACAGTGACGACTCTAGCGAAGAGGAGGAGGAGAAGAAGCACAAGAAGGCTGTCCACCACAAGAAGGAGCACAAGAAGGAGCACAAGAAGAAGCACGACAAGAACATCTTCACTGACGCCGCTGACAAGATCCAGGACTTCTTCAACGGCACGGAGCACTCTACTTCTGGCTCGGGCTCGGCTGAGGACTTGACCGTCGAAGAGCTGAAGGTGAAGGGCACGTCGCTGTCGCAGACGTCGACCGGTGGCAAGAGCATGGGTCTCGAGTCGTTTGCGCTCATCGGCTCGGTCGTCGGTGCGCTGGTCGGTGTGCTCGCGGTCGTGCTCGCGATCGTTGTTCGCTCGCGCCGCAACGCTGGCTCGAGCACCTCGGTGCTCGCTGATGACGAGGCTGCCGCTGCTGCGATGGACGGTGAGTCTGACGAAGACTCGTCTGTCGGAGAGGACCTGGAAGCCGGCGAAGCCAAGAGCAAGAAGGAGACTGACGACGAAGAGGAGGACGCCACGGAGGGCAAGTTCGAAGGATCCGTGTAAGCTCGCTCAGACCATTTTGAAAAGAGAATGAGCCTTTTGGTGTGCGTACATACACAGCAACTCTGGGAAATGACGAAAGAAAGAATCGATTTTATGCCCATTTTTGCTCTCCTCCATTTTCGTTTCAAGCTTTTCGTGAGAGTCATTTGATGAGCTTGATGATCGAGAGTGACTGTTGACTGGTGAAGAGTGTTGGTAGAAAAGCACACTTTGATCTGTCGATCTCAGATTCCCAGCATCCTATCCGCAAGATCGCCAACCCAAAGCAGCTCTCATGACAACGCAAGAGCTTGCGACAGTCTCGAAAGAGCGCCGACGCGTCCACATCCGCCACTAGCAGCCCTCACCCAGAGCGTGGAATGGCGACGCTCTCTGTTCTCACGGACCGGATCCTGCTGCGCCAGGTTGTCGGGTTCATGCGCGGCACTCCGTTTCTGCTGCTCGACCTCGAGAGTTCGCTCGAAAAGGACGACTGGAGCGCGTACCACGGCGACACGGCGCTGCTGGCGCGGTTCGCGATTCAGCGAGACGACCGCCGCGTGCTGCAGATGCTCCACGACGTGCACTGCACAGTGGAGATGCAACACGCGAGCGAGAAGATGCGCTTCGACGACGTGCTGCTCTGGGCGGTGCGGATCGGCAGCCTCAACTCGCTCGCGTGGCTGCACGATACGCTCCCGGGTTTACGAGCGAGCACGCAGCTGCTGGACGTCGCGATCAAGGCCGGACGCGTCGATCTCCTCGACTTCCTGGAAGCGCACTACTCGCAAGACTTTGCACGCAGCGACGTGTCAAGCTGCGCGCTTGCATTCGCTCCGAGAGCCACATGGCTCGAAGTCGCCGAGTGGCTCCATACGCACGACTACCGCAATTGCTTCTCGAGTTACGTGTTTGAGCGCGTGGTCGAGAGCGGCGACCTGGCGATGCTCCGATTCCTCCACGAGCACCATCCCGCGAGCTTCCCAGGGCACATGATGTACCTGGCAGCGATGACTGGGAACCTCGAGGCAGTGCGCTCTTTACGACCAGATCCCCGAAACACTCGATCGATGGACACGGCCGCGCAGAACGGACATCTGGAGGTCGTCAGGTTCCTCCACGAGGTGCGATGCGAGGCGTGCACTACCTTTGCGATGAACCGTGCGGCGTGCAACGGGTTCCTCAATGTCGTCGCGTTCCTGCATGAGAACCGCACCGAGGGCTGCACGGAAGACGCGCTGAACGGCGCTGCGCAGTTTGGAGACTTGCAAGTTGTCGAGTTCCTGGTCGAGAACCGCAGCGAGGGCTCGCTGCAAGAAGCGCTGGAGCGAGCGACGCGCAAGGACCAGCGCCATGTCGCGACTTACCTCCGAGACAAGCTGCAGCTGGCAAAAGCGGCGTCCACTGAAAGAGTGACTTGAGAAACAGACAAGGAATGTGGGATGCGGCCACTGCCATTGGCTAATATACACTTTGAGCGCAATTGTAGCCAATGAGAGAGCTCTATGTGACTGTTTTCGGTGGACAGTCTCTGAAGAGTCTAACGAAGCGTTTGCGTCTGTCTGTTCAACAGCTTGTGGCAAAATTTGGCTCGCTCTTTCCTTCTTATCTGCGAAAGCGCAAAAGCAGCTTCGTCTTTCTTTTCGCATGCAAAGGGGCACGTTTGAATGCGGACTGAGGTGCCAGTCATCATCCTCGCCATGGGGAGATGCGTTTTGCTGGGCGGTGCTGCCGACACCTGTGTCCGAGGTGGTAAGCTCTCCTCATTCTGCAATTTACTTGCTACAGCACACACCAAGTTACCACAACCTACAGCCATGACCGCGACAGCTACGCACAAGAGACTGCCGCTGTTCCTGCTCCAGGCGGCGCTGCTCTTCCAGCTCATGGTCTCCACCCTGGTCGCCGCCGCTGACAACGCGAGCGACAGCGTCGAGTCGATCTTCGACTCGGTCAACGGCATCAAGGTCGGCGGCACCATCCTCGCGGTCTCGGCGATCGCAGCAGGCGCAGTGGTCTGCGTCGCCGGCTACAAACTCTTCCGCCCGACGCTCTTCGTCGTGGGCTTTGCTCTCGGCGGCGTGCTGATCGCGGTCGCCGCAGAGGAGATCTTCAAGAACAAGTCGTGGGTCGTCACGGCCTCGTGGATCGCATTCGTCGTCGGCGGACTGATCATCGGCTTCCTCGTCATCTCGCTCTACAAGCTCAGCATCTTCATCGCCGGCGCTGCAGGCGGCGTGCTGCTCGCGACGCTCATCAACACGTCGTTCGGCTACAAGATGTACCCGAGCCACCCGAACACTGTGCTCGTCATCCTCGCAGTCGTATTGGGCATCATCGGCGGCGTGCTCGCTATCATGCTCGAGAAGCCCGTGCTCGTGGTCGCGACCAGCCTCGTCGGCGCGTGCATGCTCGTCTGGGGCATCGGCTACTTTGCGGGCGACTTCCCGAGCGCGAGCGATCTCAAGAGCCTCGCAACGCAGAACGCCAACGGCGACTGGGACTACGACATCCCGAACGCGTGGTGGGCATACTTGGCCGGCATTCTCGTGCTCTTTGTCATCGGTATGGTCGCGCAGTTCCGCAAGACCGGCCGCGGCGCCAACCACCACCACAACACCCGGGCGATCCCGTCTCGCGACGCCGAGCAGCAGCCAGAGTTTGCGGCCGTGCACACCCCGCAGCCGAAGGACAACGCTCAGCACCACTACGGCAACCCAGTCTCGCACGTCTAAAGCAACCAAGGAAGCGAAGTTCCGACTGACAAAATAGCTCTTCATAGTTCACTATAGTTGGCAACGCGTGCTCTCTCCTCTCCAGCGGACGAAGCTAGGGGTACAAAGAGAAAGTAGCGAGAAGCCAACACCACCATTTGTATAACAACACAACAAAGAGCCACAACCATTTTCCTATGATTGCACTGTACTTGCACCTAATACCACCACTGCGTGGAAGCTGGCGGGTCGTCTTGTAGCGCGATGAGCCGTTCAGATGTGAAGCGAGACTGTAAACGTTTTCAGCATTCTAAAACGACCGATTTTGGGTTTCGAGGAACCAGAACCGACAACCACGACAATACAAGCAAAGGAAGCACCATGCAAGGCGATCTGGCCACCAGAACTGCACGAGGTCCTTGATAGGTGGAACAGTTCATGGAGGTGCGCGAGAGCATCAGATTTTGTGTTCATCCTCTGTTTCTGTGTACGATTGAATTGTGCGGTGCTTTTGCGGCAAGGTGGTGAGATACACCAACGAACGCGCACCCAGTGTCTCTGACTCCCATCCGCACATGCCTTGAGGCTTTCGGTCTTCCTGAAGCCATCAGATAGCCTCCTCACTCTCCAATCTGCTTCGTCCAAGACACATACAGTATATCCACACCAAGCGTCTTCCAGCAACCATGAGCTGCGTCACGTTCGGAGAGATCGTGCTCGCGGGGCTCTTCGCGGTCGTGGGGTTCCTGCTCTGCTTCCTGAGCTACCGTCTCTTCTGCTTCTCGCTGTTCGCAGTCGCGTTCATCAGCGCTTCTGTGGTGCTGCTGGCTCTGTTCGTCTCCCCTACCATGTCGAGAGTCTCGACGCCCACTGTGTAATCATCCATTGAGGTCTCGGCTGAGACGCAGAATAATCATTTTGATGCGCACACGAATACTCGGACGAGGTGAGTTGAGCTGCGGTAAGCGCACGTTAAGAGAGAAGCCCTGAGCCAACGTCTATGTCGACAGCATGTTGAAGCACAGATCAGTCACAAGTGCGGTGCAGTATTCTCGGCGAGGACATGCAATTGCGGAGATGAGATTCTGGGAAATCCAATAGAGCTGAACCCAAGTCGCCAAAATGCCAACCATTGAGGGTTATGGATACGCTGGAGTGATGCGCCTGACTTCGATTTTGAGCCGAGCAGTTGAAAGGAGCGCAAGAAACACTACACGTATCACACCTGTTTCGTTGAGCGCCAACCAACAACTCGGGTCTATTCTGCGATTCCGACTGCCAACAACCAGCTCAGTCTTCAATTCGCGGCTTCCAGCACACACATCCAAGCAAGGCAACCAACTCTCTCACCCGACCACCTCCACCAACGATGAGCGACATCTCAGGCGGGGGTCTTGTACTGAAGCTCCTCTTCATAGTGCTGGGGTTCCTGCTCTGCTACTTCGGCTATCGCCTCTTCCGCTTCTCGCTGTTCACAGTCGGATTCCTGGGAGGCGGTTCGTCCATAGCGCTGGTGGCGTCGATGCTCTCCATGCACGACGCGGTTTGGTTGGCGTTCATCGTTGGAGGCTTGCTCTGCGGGTTCATTTCTGTCGCTAGAACCAGGATAGGTGTGTTCATCGCTGGCTATTCTGGCAGCTTTGTGCTCGCGATCCTGGTTCTGGTCGCCACCAGAAGCAACGGCATGCGTGAAGGTGTGATGCTGCTGATCGTCGCATCAGGTTTGCTTTCGGGGATCGCCGCCAGTGTCTGGAAGAAGCCAGGAGTGGTGGCTACGACAAGCCTGATGGGAGCGACGCTGCTGGCGTGCATGGTTGCGCTCCTCCCCCTGCCTTCTGACGACGAGTCTTCGGGAAATGACGAGTACGATGCCATTTCTGATCAACGGTGGTGGACCTTCTACGGGGTTCTGGCAGCTCTGCTAGCGCTCGGCATGCTGGTTCAGTTCAGCGTGACTGGGCGAGGCAACCATCACGAACCGCGTGAGACCGAACAGCAACGCGAAGACGACCGAAATGACTACGAGAACCTCCAGACTCCCGCACACGGCAGCTCACCAGTTTGACGAGATGCTGACCGACGTGTGCGTTTCGTTATAAAATCGATTTGTACTCCTGCCGTACTTGTGTTCAATCCAAATGGATGGCTTTGTAGCATTTCATCACCACCATCATCAATCTCCTGAGTCTACCTGTTGCTGCTCATGAATGTGGCTCACCGCCATTGTTACGGTCGCAGGAGGTGCGCTGAGATCACCATTGCAATTGGCGCTGATGGTGATTAGATCATTATAATGGGACTTTCGCCTTGAAACGATACTTCAGCGCGATTTCTTATATTACGTTACTGAAACTCGGCTTCTTCACTACTGCCGAACTGTCACTTGGTAGCCCGCACCAGAGTTTTCTACGCACTGGAACCTCTCCGCCTTTGGCGTCAGCAGGTTCGCGAAGCCACCTCGCCCGTCTTCAAGCTGCCGCTCGTTCTCGACTGTTGGTCTGCTCGACGACCCGTAGTACGATTCCCGCCCGGTTATTTTGCGCTGGACTAGCATGCCGAGCCAGACTAGGATCAGCAGAGCCGCGTACAGGACCCAGATGGCTAGCTGGAGCACGTCAAGCATCTCCTTAATGCTGTCGCCATCCGAAGCCCCCACGATCACAGCCCGCCAGACCAGGAAGCCAATAGCAGACGCCATTAAGGTCGCTCCCATGAGGCTGCTGGCCGCCACCAGCGCGAGCTTCTCGTGTTTGAAGGCGAGGACTCCGCCGCCGACGCCCAACGCGACCACCAACAGCAGAAGAACTTTGCTCGAGCCGCTGAATCCGGTGACCGACAACACTAGCACCAGAAGCGTGAATCCGCTGCAGAATCCGGTGATGAATACGCCGAGGCGGGCGAAAGTTGATGCGAGGCACCCGCAGAGGAAACCCCCAGATGTGAACGCTGTCCAGTTCATAGAAGGCACAGCAGAGGTCGGACTCAAGTCGAGAAACGAGAGGCTCGTCAGCAGCACCGTGAGCGCGCCGCCTCCTAGAAACGCGACCGTGAACAGCGACACGCGGGCGAAGCGGAGACCAAAGAAGCAGAGCAGGAACCCGAGCGCCACCGCGCAGTACGCCAGCGCAACGTATCCCGGCGCCAAGATGTCGCTCATGTCTCGAGGCGCTTGCGCGTGTATTTGAGTGATCTGCAAGACGCGGATTGAAAATGAGCAAATGAACAGCAGCTCGTTTGGTTTGAAGGCTGAGGTCCTGTGTTCGGGAATCAGTGGAGCACAAAACTGCGGGGTGATGAGTCGAAAAGCTATCCCACTGCGGCTCGCATTTATTGTGGCTTCACAGAGGTCTGGAAAACCATTCAGGTCATTGATCAGGTGATTTAGCCCGAAGACGTCCATCCAGCATTTCGAAGGACACAACAAACGGACTGTGTACTTCTGGTCTTGCACCTCTTTTGCATGAAGGACTCTCTTCGTTTGGCTCCAGAGTCTGGAAACGAACGTCGCATTTCTCACTCGAGCGCTTTTGCATCTTGCATGAGGCGAGTGAGGTGATCGCACTGCCCAAAGCATTGCTGATGTGCAGTATTTGGTTGGGACGCCGAGAACTGCCTCAAGTCTGCTACGTCCAGCGATTTGAGTTGACCAACGGGTTACAGGTCGATTTTTGACGCGGTGGAGCGATCTACTTTGTCTTGGTGGGAACCCGGAATCACCAGCGACGGCGGCAGAGGTGACAGTGAATCAGTCCTTGAATAACGTCACCCAGACCCAGTTCGCTCTGCTTGAGGTAGATCCACCGATCATGTTATGAAGAATGGCCAGTGTCCAACACGCTTTCCTAGCTCTTCAGAGAAATATGGGATCGATCGAGGCGTGTTGGATACTGGCGTGGATTGTGGGTGTATGGATACTGGCGTGCATTGTGGGTGTAAACTCGACTCGAAATCAGTCGCATTTTGCTTTGGCATCAAAACGGGACCCTCTTCGCGAATCCAGTTCAGGAGGCTCGCCTTGGAAGCTCGAATCGGGTTACCACCAGGTTTGCTCTCTTCCGCAGGTTGTGGGAGCACTCCATAGGATTAACATACCGGCGTTTATCACGAGTTCGCCATTACCACACAGCATGCTGTCCCGCATTTCACTCGTGACGTTGGCACTGCTCTCCACTCATTGTGCAATTTGCCTCCCCAGACCCAGCACTACCTCCACACCAATCAAGCTCAAGCCTCACGCAGATTGAGTATCTGCCAGTCATGGGAGACACTCTCAATATTGTGATGGCGATTGTGAGCATCGCAGTGGGTCTCCCGCTCTGCTTCGCTGGCTACCGCTTCTTCCGCGCCTCCAGTTTCATAATCGCGCTCATGAGCTGCGGTTGGTACCTAGCATTCCTGACGAGTTATCTGCTCGACGCCATCCCCGGAGATCAAACCGAGTACTGGGCGATGTACTTTGGGAGCGGACTATTGATCGGCGCCATCGCAGCTCTCCACACCAAGTCCGGGATCTGCATCACTGGCTTCTGCGCCGGCATCCAGCTCGCGTCCCTGTTCATGAGTATGTTCAACTATAGCGGGTCGTACGAACCGTATTTCATCTGGGTGGGGGCGACGGGCGTGGTCTGCGGGATCCTCACCTGCATTCTGAAGAAGCCAGCGTTGATCCTGGGGGCGAGCCTTGTGGGATCCCGTATCTTTGTTGACGGCATCTACTACTTCCTCGTGAAAGCAACTTTTGAAAACGCCTCCGCATCAACTATTGACGACTTGGTGAACGACATCCGCACCAAATGGTGGATCATGTGCGCGATTTCGCTGGCGCTGATTGCGATCGGTACGCCCACTCAGTTCCTGGTGACGGGGCGGGGCAACTACCACGAGTCTGCGGAGCAACAACAGCAGCAGCAACAGAACGAAGGCAACCCTGGCGCGGTCCAGTACGGGAAAGTGGAGACTCCCCTCGAGAACAGAGCCCGCGTGGTCGGCGAGCCCATTGCCTTCGTCTGAGTCTCGAGACTCGTTTCGGTAGGATGATGGAGACATTGGGGCGGCTCTCACTTTTGTTTTTACGTTTTCAATAGCTCCGATAGCATTCAGTATTTCCAAATATGATTCTTTCGTCCGATGTTATGATCCTTTGTGCAGAGTACCTCGCGGGAGGTTTTCTTCAGGTGACCACCAGATCACAGAGGTTCATCATCACCACCGCTTCAGCACATGTACAATGTTTGCTGCTCTCGTGCAACACCAGGCTTCGCTGCCAAACGGCGGTGCCACGTGCCTGGTTTCGTCTCTAAAACCTACTGCGCACTGTCGCCTAAGCTAGTGTCCAATTTGCCTCACACTCCTCTCACTGGTCATTCACCACCCCTCTCTGTCTTTCTCCGAGCCAACCAGCAGCTCCTGAAGAGTCAACAACCATACAAGCTCGATATAAATTATACTCATTGCACATGGGATACCTACCACCAACCAACCAACCTACTTCCATAATAAAAAAAACAATGGGGGAGATACTACTGGACAGAGCGCCAAGCCGCGTCACTCACATCACATATACGGCATGGGGATGCCGACGTTGCGCTGCGCCTTGTCGTCCTTGAAGCCCTTGGTGTCGTTCGGCGTCTGCAAGTGGTTGTACGGCAGGTTCTGCTCGGCGTCCTCGGGTTCCTCATCGGAGGTCTCCTCGTGGTGCTTGCCGCGTCCCGTGAGCTTGAACTGCACGCGCATGCCCACGACGACGAGCACCAGCAGCGCCGCGACGAGAGCCCACCAGGACGCCGACACCTCGCCCTCTTCCTGGTCCTTGCTCGCAAACAGCGACACGTCGACGAACGAGGCGACTCCCGAGACGAAGGCGATGGCGCCGAGCAAGCTCGTGGTCGCGATCAGCGCTGGTTTCTTGCACAGGATGGTCAGCGTCCCGCAGATCCCGGCGAACAGCGCCATGCACGTGAAGCGAGCGCCGAACGAGCCCGACCGCGCGTCGAAGCCGAGGATCTCCATACACAGCGCAGCGAGCTCGATGCCGCCACCGACACCCGCGATGAACATGCCTGGGGTCGGCACCGTGATCGCGACGAAGCCACAGAGCGCGCCGGCGAGCACGTACACGGACACGTTCATGAGCGAAGACTGCGCGAAGAGCGTGTTCATGAGCTGCGACGTCCAGCCGCCGCCCAGCACGAACGCGATCGTGAAGATGGAGAAGCGGCTGAGGCGGTACCCGGCGAAGAGGAAGACGGGACCGAGCACCACGGACGCGATCGCCCACGGGAGCGCGTCGTCCTCGAAGCGGAGCATGGCTGGGGAAGGGGGAGTCGATCGGGACTGAGCGAATAAGGCTGCTGGTGTGAAGGAGCCTTGTAGTGGTGGCGCGAGAGACGCAGCCAAATCGGAGAATGAACCTGGAGAGATGGAGGTTTAAAAAGTCGGGAGGGACAATGTTGCAGTTTGGTCGATTGAACAGTGCCCATCATGCCACAAGCTCAACTCTGCACGGTCTATGTGCGGCTGATATCGATCAATACACCTTTGATTTCGAGTGTGCTTAATGTAGCAGGTGGGTATAGAAGCGCTTTGGATACGAGAGAGCTCTGCTTCACTCGCCTTTTTAGAGTTGCTAGTTTGGGCTTGCAAATCTTTGTTTCCTGTGCTCAACTTCCGAGATGTCCTAAACGACTGTCTCTGCTCTGTCGCTTATGACATACCCAAATGAGACGACTAACATGTCACTGCACTTACTGTGATATTCGCCTCCAGCATCAAACAGATCTGTCACCTCCCAGCTGTGCGAGTTGTGCCATCGAGGAGGTCAGCTCATTGCTACCACCAGCTTCATCGGCGCTTCGCTGTATGGCTTCGACGCTGCTGAACGATTCTATCGGGATCGGGCACCGAGTCGAGTTGCAGACGCGGTTTTGTTTCCAAGCTGGTGGTTTCGTGTCCCTGTCCACTGCTGAGTTCTTTTCTACACCTTTGTGAGTTTCGCACCCGTTAGA
>JAASFO010000596.1:0-17100 GCA_023333815.1 Globisporangium recalcitrans
CTTGTCTGTTGCTTTCTCCTCCAGCTCGTGGTGGAGAAGCAGATCATCGCCGTCAACAACCTTTGCCAATGCTCCGGACGTGATCGACTCCAGCTCACTCATCAGCTCCAAATCCTTCGCTTCGTCCCAGCTTCCTTTTCGGTTCATTTTCGACGGCTTGTATTTCAACTCCTCGTCACCGCCAACGATGCTGAACGAGCTCTGCGCTTTGAGAGACTCCTTCTTTGCCTGTTCTGCCTTCTCGGCGAGCGCAGCAGCTTCGGCAGCAGCGGCGGCTTCCGCGGCTCTGGCGGCAGCAGCTTCGGCTTCCAGCTGCTTCTTCTTAGCTTGCTCTTCGCGCAATTGCTGGAGTCGCTCCTTTCTCGCTTCGATGTCCACCCAGAACGCTTCATCTCGGTGCAGCATGTCTTCATACGCTTGACGGTCTTCCTCAGTCAAAGCAACGCCTTCGCTCTTCGGTCCATTTGCCGCCACTGATCCGTCTGTATTAAATGACACGCGAAAGTTAGCACCTTCTTTGGTTGCCAAACACAAGGAACAAGTACAGCTGCTTCGTCACGAACCTGGTTGAGTGCGAGCCCCGCTATCAGTTTCAACATCGGCGAAAATCAAATCCACGAAAAAATCCTGGTCGAAGCGCGGGTCTCCACACGCACCATCCAACTGCGCCTTCGTCAGTCTGGATACAGTTCAGACCAAACCAGTTAGTACCTCTCCCATTACACTTAGGAAACGAACAAAACACAACAACAAAAAACTACCTCAAGATGCCTTGCGGGATGTAACCCGTGTGGAATGCGCCACGGAACATGGAGATCCGTTCGCCAGAGTCGGTCAGGTGTCTGCAGCGGATAAGCACGTCGCCTTGCAACATGCAGTCCACGTTGAACGAAATGGAGCCATCGTTCACACTGGCCCACTGCACGCCGCTTCCAGTCTCCATGTCACGCCAAGTCGTGGTGAAAACCAACTTCCCACCCTTGAAAATCTGGAGGTAAGGACAGCATCCCTCTTCAACGATCTCGTGCGCTTCTCCTTCTCCTTCTTCTTCTCCTTCGCCGGTTTCCTGAGCAGCAGCACTACCGCCAGCGTCGCCCTCCCCAACCGATTCCCCTTCAACCGCGTCTTTCTTCACAGGTTCCAAGACTCGTCTCGAGCCAAACACCGGGATGGTGTTAATGATCACGCGACGAAGCAGCAGTGGCGACGATCGCGGTTTCACGCCGTCCATCACGTTCGTGAAATACTGGATGTATCTATTCCAGCGTAACACCAGCGACAACAAACAAACAAACACACACCACAATGACACCAGTGTCAAGCTCGACCAGAACGAGCAAGTTATCCAGCACCACACATGCCACCAACCTTCTCTGCGATGGGATGGTGAGCTTCTCCACCGAGGTATTTCTTTGCTCGGCGACGTATTCAAGAGCCTCCATCGCGTTTGGGAATTGCCCGGTCCATGCCAAGTAGCAGGCGATCACAGTGCCCGTGCGTCCTTTGCCCGTCAAGCAGTGAATCGCAGCCAGGTTCTTCTCGTCTGCCTGCAGCCAGTTTTCCACCGACGAGCAGATTTTGAACACAAGCCCTGCATAGCACGTAAAACCGAACAAATACACCCGTGAGCATAAAAATCGAAGCGACAGAGCACGACGCACAAACAGCTCACCAAGAGGTGGGGCGGGGTGACCTGGGAAGTTGAACTCCAAAACCTGTCGCCATAATGCCAAACGCAAAAGATGTGAGCCATTTCGAAAGACGAGCTGCACAGTAAGTAGCACATCAAAACCGGCGCACCTGGTTGTCGAAGTACGCATAGTCGTAGGTTTCCTCTGCACAATGCAACCGCAAGCGTGTCAGTCGCAGCCCACTAACCGTGGAAACGCGCACACAGATGACACTTACCGCTCAGGTTCCAGATCATGTAGTGTCCGCCATGCTTGTCGTTCAAGTACATCGACACGAGGTCGATCGGGTTGTCTTTGATCAGCGTTCGGTTCGTGCCGAGGTTCATGCTTGGGAAGCCCATCGCCACGATGTTGTCCGTGATATACGAGAAGTTGAGCAACTCCAAGTTGACTTCACCCGTGGAGCGATCCAACGCATAGCTCAATCTGCGCTGCAACGCATCCATGTCCGCCGCATCAAACGCCTTGTTCTTCCAAACAGTCGCCTTCGCAGCACCTTCGCGCGCAGCGACAGACGCCACGCTCTGTGCCTTTTTCATGAATCCCATCATGCTGGTCGCAGCGATCGACGCGGCGGCAGACACGTTCTCCGACGTCAGCTTCTCCGCGAGCGCCGCCTTCACGTGCGCAATGCGCTCGCTTTTCGGGAAGGCAGCAGCAGCTGATGGCGTCGCATCGTCGTCGTCTTCGCCTGCTTTCGCGTCACCGGTGGTAGCAGTTTCGCCGTCAGCTCCTCGCGAAGCCGCGTCGTCGACGTTGTGCTTGCTGCTGCTGTTCTCGCCGTCGCTGCTGTCAGTCGTCGTCGCGGGCGAGTCGGGCGTCCCAGTCGCTGGGGCGGGCGACGTCGCGCCTGTGAGCGACTCGAGGCTCTTTGCCGCCGTCGGGAAGCGCTCTGAGAACTTCTTGAACATGCTGCTGCGCCGTCGGTCGAGACGTCCAGGAGGAGGGGGGAATGAGACTCGCTTTGCTTTGCTGGATGGCTTCTTCTGTTTGCTCTGCTTGTTCTTGTTCTTGTGTCAGTCAGTCTGTCGCTTGAGATTGACTGATGTTCTCCGCGGCCGTTTACTTGCTGCGCAAACAGTATTCCCAACCACACCCTGCTGAAAACGAGCTTTCTGTTCTTAACAGGATGCGAGTTCTCGGTTGGCGAACTATCCACACGACATCATCCAATGCAGATGCCATTGTTTCCAGGAGTTGATAGTCCAGTATTCGAGGCGCTTCATCGAATCTTTTCATTTTAGTGACGGAGGGAAGTGATTCATTCGCAACAACTCGAGCTGTCCGCTCACTTTAGTGACGGGGGAACAAAAAGTTCAGGCAATCTGGCTGCTGCAACTTCGACACTGCAATCAGGCGACGACCAGCAGCATAATTCGAAAAGCACAAAGAGGACAAAAAAAAAAGAAAGAAAAAAAGAATGCAAAAAGTTCGCAGCAAGTAAGTGCTTCCCTCTGCTCTCCATGAGCATGCGCGTCTCGCTGGCTCATGGCGACGTGCGTGCATCGACGCACTGTACTCTGTTTCCGTGCATGACTGACCCTCTGTGATGCGATGTGCTATGCGATGTGCGATGGCTGTCTCTGCGCGTTGAAGCTCCAACCCGACGGGGTTTGCGAATCTGCGCGACGTGACAGTGCTCTGGCACGGCTGGCTGAAGAAGCTCGGACGCTTCAGCAAGCGCTGGCGCAGACGCTACTTTGTGCTCGTGTCGACAGCAAACGGCACGAAGGAGCTGCGGCACTATGGTGAGCACGAGCGCGCCAAATGCATTTGTTGGCGTCTGTCTCCATCTTTGAGTTTGTTTCCCAATGCGATTGATTGCCTCTGCAGACACGCATCGCGACGTCCCGGCGCTGCTGGTGTCCACACCGAAAGGCGTCATTAGCATGACCGATGCCATTGGCATCTGCTGTTTCCTGCCGACATCCCCGCACACTGGAAAGAAAGCCGCGAAGGTTGTAAGCAAAGCTGGCTCCATGTTCTTGCTCGTGAGTGCCGTGGGAGTCCGTTGATTGACCCGCTATCTTGATCTGCATGCAGAATCGCTCGGACGGGAACGACGCGGGTCTCGAAACCCACGATCAGCGATTTGCAGTGGTTACCCCGCTTGTATGAAAACCTTGGTGCATTGCGAGCGTGTGTGTGTGTGGATGGATGGTGGTTGATACTGAGCTGTATGTGCTATGTGTGGCGTTTGGTTAGCATGTCACGCTGTTAGCTTTCCACAACGGCAGAGAGTGGGGAACGTACGTTTGCACTGAGCTTTTTGGAGATGCGATTCCAGCTCTACCGCTCACTTGGATGATGACTTGCTGATTGCTGCTGTTACTGTGTTGTGCTTTAGTGCTAGCGAGGCGCAGCAGGGTTTGTCCCTCCTCGCCGCGTTGTCAGCTTTCTACCCTGCCATCGATGTGCTCCACTCTGGGTGGATGACAAAGAAGCGGGAGAGGACAGGACACAGGTAACGTTCCCTCATCGTTCACAATGATGCATTTGTTGTGCTCGATGAGCTCACCGCAGCGCATCCGTTTTGGTCCCGCAAAACAGCCCCAAGAGCATCATCTCGTACTGGAAGCGCCATTTTTTTGTGTTCTTGGCGTCTGGGGACCTCCTGTACTTTCGAGACGACTCTCTCAATGAGCTCCAGGGTCGAGTCGACGTCCGCCACGCGCCAACCGTGCGCGTCACTGGCGAGTGGATCATCGAGGAGAAGAAGAAAGAAAGCCTGTTCAAGTTCGCGAGCAAGCTCTCTGCGCTTGAGCGTCAGGCGTGTCTTGTGTGGATCGCCACGCCGCCGTCGAAAATGTTTGTGCTAAAGCTCCAGGATGAGAATGAAGGCGCTATCACTGGAGGAAAAAGACAAGAGCTAACCCCCGCTGCGAAGTGCGTCCTTTGTTGCCGTATCTCTCATTGCGTTGCTCGGCAGATGGTCGATTCTGAAGAAGGAGGAGAATCTAACGTTGTCCTCGCTTCCCGTCTGAAAGGAAATGGCTCTCGCTGCTGTTGAAAGGACATGCGGAGACCAAATACACGCAGCTGGAGAAGTGCGTCGCCGCGGGGAAATACGAAAACACGCCAGAAGTAAGTGGAAACAACGCTACCGGCCAGATTTGCGAGCGAGCACAGTGTCACTTACACTTTGTCTGACCGGTTGTGCGAGTAGATTATCTCTGCCATCCGCGCCGGCATTCCAGACGAGCTGCGTGGGCAATTGTGGAAAGGCTTTTCGGGTGCTGTTGGACTGCAGCGGCGCGCAGAGCTCAAGCGGTCGATCCGACGAGTATCCAAGACGACGAGTTTCCGGCAGCAGTCGTCAAAAGAGGTTGCGAGCAGCCTGTCTGCGGCCGATGCTTCCACGCTCTTTGAGGAATACGCTGCGCCGATTGATCCGGACGACGAAGACAGCCCCGAGAATCGGATGCTGTTTGCGAGGTTACGCGCGCTTGCACTCCAAGAGACGCAGCATGCTATCATTCACGACACGGATATCAATCTGCCTGCTCGTCTAAGCCGTGTCGAATCCGACCTATCCGCGTACAACGAACGGCATACCGAATATGCAGAGCGAGGGTCGTTCATGATCCAGCGGTCGATGGACACTGACGATGATGCAGAAGACGATGAAGCTGTCGTGAGAGACGGGGAACCTGCTTCCGCAGCTGCATCTGGAGTCGTCGGTTCTTCTCGCAACACCCTGAAGCAATTAGCCAAGGGGCGATTGGGCGACTATGTGTACCCAAGTGACACGCCAAGTGCGGATTGGGAACTGTCTGCGCGAAGACGAGTGCTTATCGCGAGCTCACGCTACAAGTGCGTGGTGCTGAGTATTCGGACTCTGCCTGATGTATGTGTCTGACACGCTTTCGCTCACTGTTTTGTTGTGCGATTGCTGCAGCCCATTTTCGCATCCTTGTCCGTGGCGAGTATCGTGTTTGCTGCTTGCTTACCTGGAGGAAGAAAGCGCGTTTTGGGTGATCAACAGGTATTTGACAGCAGGAGCTTTTCTTTGGCGAGGATCCTATTGAGAATGGCTGACAATTGCGTGCTGGCCACTCTCGTGCACTGTCTATCCCATGCAGCATTATCGATGTGATACTCCCTGGATACTTCCACGGCCACCGACCAGCGCTCCAAACCGATGTCTCGGCATTCCAAGCACTTCTCGAAACCAGAGCGCCAGCACTCTACTCTCATTTGCGATCGCTAGATTTCCCCATCGATCGCCTCGTCGAGAAGTGGTTTCTGAGCCTCTTCACGTCATCATCAATCCCACTGCCAACGGTAAGCGCCTACGTGCCGCCATTTATTACCTACATGCACCGGTAGCGAGGTAGCTAACCCTTGCCTGCGTCTTTCACAGGTGTTGCGCATTTGGGACGCATTTTTCTCACAGGGTCTTCGCGTTCTGTTTGGCGTGGGCATCGCGCTGTTTCTTCTAGCGGAAGAGAAGCTGTTCCACGCAAAATCCAGCAGCGAGGTCGAAGAGTTCTTGCGCACAACTGAGATCAGCTGCATTGATGCGAACGCGCTGTTCTCGCTGGTGTTCAAAGACGACTTGAACATCTCATGTAGGTTTTCCACACCGCTTTTTCACTGCAGCCACCGACGAAGTATGCTCACCAACCGACTTGATTTGCTTTGTCGCAGGGCTCTCTGGTGACCAGCTTGAGAAGCTACGCACAACACACCGCCAGCGCGTTTTGGACATCGTTTCCCAGAACGTAGGGCTATCTCTTTTTCGATCTGTTTGGGTTGAAACCCGACCAAGATTCACTGACGAAAACCTCTGTTTCCCACTGCCGTACCAGGTCGAGCAATTCAATGACAAGCTGAGTATCCTGACTCAAGTGGAAGATGTTTGCTCGAGGTGCTCATCGGTCGCACAGCGCCTGCTTGGCGGCAAGCGCTCCTATCCAGATATGCAAGAAGATCTTTGGCTGAACGCAGCAGATGCAGAGGACGATCTTGACAAGGAGGCGATGGAAATCTGCTTCCGCATGCTCCTGGAGCGCCTGAAGAGTCTCGTTGATGGTGCGTCAGGATTGGCGACGGAGCTGAGTCTCCGGCAGTCCAAGTGGCTCGCGCTATCGAGTCAGTTGAAATCGTGTCCGCTGGGAAAACTCCCGAGTCTGGACTTGCAAAGTTGGCTCTCGCAGGTCAGGGAGGGGAAGATCTCGGGTGCGGGTCACGACTCGTCGTGTTCGACACTCCCTGACCAGCTGGCATTCACGACAGTGGCTCAGATGATCGACTCGTCAGATATGCTTTTCGAGAGCAGCGAGGCTGCGAGTGTCAGCGATGGCCGAGGTTGGAGCTGCTTGATGAATGCGCGAGAGGATCTGCAGCCGTCGCATTCATTTCTGTCTGAAGTGTTCATGTACTCTCTGGTATCGACGGTGAAGGCTCTGTGCGCGTCTCGACTGGAGTGCCTCGGCGCTTCGTACCGTTTCATGTGGCACGGAGGTCGCTGGATCCAGTCTCCGATCGAGTACCCGCAACAAAAGGAGCTAGGTGACGACTCGCAGCGAAACGTGCGGCGGATGCAACGAAGCAACACGAATGCCGCGTTTGAGCCTGCTGCAGGTTCTCGTCTAAAGCCGCAGACTCGGGATGACTCGGACCTCATGCGTCACAGCATTGTGGAAGATCCTCGGTCGCGTCGAACAGGCAATAGCAGAAACAACATGGCGAAGCCAAAGTGCTACTCAGGCGTCGATTTTGCTTTTCATGACGACTTCATCGCAGAAGAAGAAGAGGAGGAGATGAAAGTGCCGCTCTCTCCAGCGATCGGCTTTCGTGCACAAGAGCGAGGCGGCTACAACAATCTGTTTCATCACGCGAAAGAAACACAAGGATCATCAACAACGACGACCATCATTTTGGACGCACTCAACAGCAACAACAGCTTCAACAGCATCACCAGCACATTTGGATGGGCGAGTGGCGATCACCACTATGGTGTGCCAAACAAGAAAGAACTGGATGACATGGCGTTCCAGTACAAAGAGGGTGGCGAGATCTTCAACCTTGCGCACGACAAGTTCATGGCGTGCTTTAGCAAGTACATCCGCATGGAGAACCGGGTCCGAGGCTGGGTGTTGAAAGAGCGCGCGCTCGTGCTCGAGGAGGACCTGCAGCAAGAGATGAAAGACATGGAAACGGAGATCCAAGGGTCGCAGTGGATTGATCAGTTCTAAGAAGAACACAGGAATGCACACAGCTGGCGATGACAAAGTTGCATGTAGTTTCACAACAGACGCGCCATGGATAAGTTAAAATCGACGAAGTAGATCAGCTCAGAGAGAGGAGAGGACTGGAAAGCAAACCTAGAGCTGCGTTCTGTGACCTCCTGGCGTCGAGCCCTGGGCACCGATCACGGAATTCATCTCTGTTGCGAACGGAGACTCGATCTCGTTGCTCCGAGTGTGTGGCGACTCGGCAAACGGGTTGTGGTGCGCGTTCTCGTCCATCTGCTGCTGGCTGAGCACGTCGATGCCCAGCTCTTCCATGATCTCCATGACCGCGAGCCACACTTCAGACTTGATCATCGCGTACTTGCGCGAGTCGAGCTCTTCCGTGTACGAGTAGACGCGGATTTGGTAGAGCTCCTCCATGGCGACGAAGAAGAAGCGCTCCCACCTCTCTCCGTGGCGCAGGTCCGACTGGTTCTCCTCGTGGGACGTGAGCGCCACGTGCAGCGACTGCAGCATCACTTCCAGCTTTCTGATGCACAAGCGCAGCGTGTCGACCGGCGTGGACGTCGAGACCTTCACCTGGATGTCGATGTCTTGCTTGGGGCGTTGCGTGAAGTTGACCATGGGCTTGTAGAGGAAGAAGCTGTTGGGCACGTAGAGCTTCGTGCCGTCCATGCTCACGATCGTCGTGTAACGCAGCGACACGCGGTGCACAAACCCTCTCGCGTCGCCCACTTCGATGAAATCGTCGATCCTGAACTGCGAGTTGAACGCCAAGAAGAGCCCGCCGACCACGTTGTGGAACTTGCAAGGGTGGAAGCAAACCAAAGAGCAAAGAGTTAGGAGTAAACCCCAGTGGCAGATCAAAGATCAGGGGCTCGACGTACCGATGGCACAAAGCCGAGTGCGATCGCGAGTCCGATCACAGCCAAGATCGAGTACTTGAGCGTCTGACTTCTCCCGAGCGCCGACGAGTAAATGATCAGCGCGATGATCAGCAGCACCGTCAGTCGCAGGATCTATTGCATTACCACCATCAGCACCAGTGGTGTGGTGGTTCACCACACCGCAGCCAGCATAGACGGTTAGACTCATCGACGAGCAATCCACCACTGTGGCGATTGCACGAGTGAGAGAGTGGCTTTCGATTCGCGCACCTTGACAGATTCCGAGATGACCATTTTCTTGGAGAAATCGCCGCTTGGACCAACAAACCGGCGAACAGCGAGCTGAAGCCATGCACGCATACACATAACAGCAGCGCCATGGTCCAAATACACGACGGTGAGGGCGATATGCCAATACCCAATGTTGAGGTGGATGATGACAAAAGTGAACAAACACACACTGCTCACCTCCTCAACGACATTGAAGAGCGAGTAGAGCCACACGAGGAAGAACACACCCCAGATGTACATGGGCAGCTGGCAGAAGAAAGCTTCGAGGTTGGAGATGTTGAGCGCGAGGCGCACCAGCGACGCAGAGATCAGATACGCCGTGGAGCCCATGCACGACTTGCGAAAGTCCTCGGCGGTTCTGGCGGACGAGGTAGATCATACACACACGTACACATGACGTCAGAGTATGCCAACGACATCGACCACCAAACGCAGACCTCATATGAGAAACGCAGGAGACAGTGACTAGCTCAAGCACGTACTGCCGGATGAACGGCAGCTTTGTGAACACGAAGATCACGAGACGCACGAGCACGCGCGGCAGGAACGTCGCGAAGAACACGAGCACCGCCGCGCCAGAGAGCGCGATCGCGTTCGTGTTTCTCCACCACTCAGACACACACGATGCCGAGATGCAGTCCTTATCGAGTTCGCATGTTTCCGAGGCCGCGCCTGGTAGGCGAGCGGAGAGCAGCACTAGCAGGAGCAACAGCGGCGGCGACATGGGCAACTTCTTTGCTTGGAATATCAGCATGATTGCTGCGAGTGTCGTTTGTTGTGTCCTTCACACATGGGGCTTCTACTAAGGAGCGCACAGTAGTGGAGATGCTAACCTGTATCCCGGTAGCCTCTTTACAGAAGGTGCATGTCAAGAGCTTGAAGGTTTGTCACAGCCAAATTGTGAAGACAGTCGTCATGGCGTCGTCTCAACCTGGATGCAGCGTGTCATGACAGGATCTCTGTGACCTGAACAACTGGGCATCAACCACCCATGACTATTGTAGCGTGGCAGGTAGTATTCATGATGGAGGACCAACGCTTCTACGAAACAGGGAAACGTACGTGCATGCGACCTGTCCTCGGTGACGAAAATGAGCGAGCTCGAGATGCAAGTGGTGGCTGGCCATTCAAGTCGAAGGACAGTAAAGGATGAAAGCGCTATGAAAAGAAGAGACAGAATGAACGAGTTGATGGCTCACAGCTTCTCATATCACCCGCACACACTCACGCTGCCTTGGAACAGCGACAGCGGACGTTCATCAAGGAGAGACGGCCAGTCCAAAAATGAAGAGGACTTGTCGCGCTCGTCGACATCCCGAGTCAGTGCGTGGGGTCCAATGCGACCATCAAAGCTATTAGGATTGTCTACGTTGGAAAACCAAGTAGAAAAAGACATACTATAGAAAAGATCCTGTAAAAGTACGGTCACAGTCCAGCTCGATGAAAAGCATGTGTCGGGGTGGAGGTCTGATGACATCCACTTGAGCAATTGCTTCATTAGTCACCCAAAGCTCTTTTCCTCCATCACATGTATTGACCGTGCACTGCGGAAAGGTTGATGTCGCTCTATGACGTTGACGCACTTGATGGGGAGCGGCTCCTCTACAGGACGGACGCACATCTACGGGAAGCGGAGGAAGCCCTTGCGACGCAGGTAGTAGTAGTACGCGCTGCCGCAGAACGCACCGCTCAGGTGCGCAAAGTGGCCGATGCCGTCGCGGCGGTCGGTCGCCCACGAGTACGCGTCCTTGAAGATGAACATCGAGCCGGCGACCCACGCCGGCAGCGGGATGATGCCGAAGATCAGGAGCGTCGAGTGCGGGAACATCAGGATGCTGATCGCCGTGATGCTGTTCACCGCGCCGCTCGCGCCGAGGTTGAACGAGAAGCGGTCCGAGAACTGCTGCTCGTACACGGCCGCCCACGACGAGAGCACGCCGCTCCCCAGGTACAGCGCCAGGAACCGCTTGTGACCGAGCACGTCGCACATCTGGCGACCGAAGAAGAAGAGCCCGATCATGTTCGCCAGCAAGTGGCCGACGTCGGCGTGGCTGAACACTGATGTGAGCAGCGTGTGGTACTGGCCACGCGCGAGATGCAGCGCCGACGTCGTGAAGTGGTTCATCATGCGGCGCTTCTTGTGCTGCGAGTGCGCGGTGAGCCACATCATCGTCACGAGCACGTTCACCGAGATGAGTCCCAGCACCACCGCTTCGCCCGAAATCTCCTTCGATCGACGACGCGTCGAGTGGATCAGCTGCTTGCGGTACGAAGCCTGGTGGTGGCGCGCATTCGCATTGGCGATCAAGGTGTTGCTTCGGCGCGCGAGCGTGTTCACGCGCGGCTGGAACGCGTTCTTCATGCGCATCGACGAGAACAGCATCGCGCTCGGAAGTGATGACGACGCACTTGCACCAGCACCGGAGCGTCGAGCCACAAACATCACCACCGCTCTTCCTCCTCGACTGGGGACCATGGAGCTGCTCGTCATGAGCGTCCTCGCACTCAATCCTGGGAAAACTGCGCTTGGAAATGGAAACGCGACCTTCGCTTTCGCTGGCGATGGTGCTGCCGAACGCAACGCGAGCCTGGAGAAGCGCGCAGCGGCGCCACCGGTACTAGCAGAGGAGAGGGGCGTCAAAAACGATCCCGCCGCCATCTTGGCCGCAGCGGCGCCGGCACTCGCGCCGCGCAGCATCGTCAGCATATCGTGCGGTCCTGGTTGTTCGCTTCTCGCTGCCTTTTCTTCTTGAAGAGGTTCGTGTTTAAAGCAGGATTTGCATTCTAAAAATAGGGTGAGCCCTGACATTACGTGGTCACCTAATGTTTGGGATGTAGTCCCCAAAATGGATCTTGACACACGAATCGGACTGTTTGTTTGATCTGGTTCTGTTCATTTCGAAGAGTGTTGATGCACCGAATCGGTCACGAGACCACTCTCGTGCCAACAGATCTGATTGCTCCTAGGATTCCGCCCAATTCACAATGCAAAGTTCCGTCGCGCCAGATGGTGCGGTGGCATGTGTCAGCAAGAGAAATTGAGGGACACTTTTGGGCTCCGAGCTCGTCAATCCGGACTGCCAGCTGGTCAGTCTCCTTTTTCTTCGAGAGAGAGAGAGAGTTCAGGCAGAATCGCTTCACCTACAGTGTGATGGATGCAGTCGCTTTCGAGGCACTGTTTGCATCGGAGGTACCTCGTTTCGTTGTGCGAGAGCACAATTTCCTCCTGCAGACTCCTTTCGAACACTCACCTGCTAAACATATGCATTATCGTGGATCGCACCCGCTTAGTTTCGACATATATTCGGAAGAGGATGGGCAGGATAGAGTCAGACGATTTGGAAAGCACTTGACAATCTCCAGAAACTCGCAGAGAGATGGATGATCGCAACAGAGCCAATTAATACCGTCGGCGATGCACGACGAGGACGAGCGCGCGCATCCGTGAACCACGGACGGGACTGCACCTGCTGCTCCTTACTTCCTGCTGGCGGCGGCGCAAAGCCCACTCTCTGCATGGACCCCAATTCCACACTGGTCATCCCTGAGCGTGCAGTCCAGCCAGCTGCGTGTGCGGGTGCGCGGCCACTGACTGCCTCGCTTCTTCATTCTTTCCTTGTGTGCTTGACTCGCGCTGCGCTATTCCGCAAAAGTTCCGGTAGAAGCGACAACAACCACAGGAAGCGCACACTTCGCTGCGATATCCGCACAGCAGAACAGGAAGAAGCATGATCGCCGCTTCGATACGCGCGCTCGTGGCGCTGAGTATGGCGTGCGTGCTGCAGCAGACGCAGGCGCACTCGTGGATCGACTGCCTGGACACGAGCCGCTCCAAGCTCTACGACCGCTCGGCCGAGTACATCTTCGGCGGCGCCAAGGGCAACGGCTTCTGCGACGGCTATGGCGCGGGCTTCCCCGGTCGCGGCGTCGCCGACATCGGCCAGATGTACACGTACAAGATGCTCAAGGACCAGGTTGAAAGCGGCGCGCCGATCTGCCAGAGCGTGGACGCGAACACGTACACGGGCTGGCGCAAGCGCCTGAAAGCGAAGGCTGGCGTGCCGATCTACTACTCCTACTTGCCGAACGGCCACATCGTGAAGGACAAGATGGGGAGAGGTACCAAGCACGGCGTGTACTGGACTGGCAAGACCGGCTCGAAGCTGCAGACGACCAAGGACATGTCGAGCGACAAGCTCGTGGACGGCAAGGTCCAGGACTACGACGACGGCAACTGCGGCGAGTCTGTCGACTCGAACGGCAACCCGGGCGGCCGCGCAGGAGACGGCAAGCCGTGCATCGGTTCGTTCACGATCCCAGCGGGCACCCAGCCGGGCACGTACCACTTTGTCTGGTACTGGAAGTTCTACTTGGAAGACGACTCGTACGTCGACAAGGAGCGCGCGCGCGGATACTTTGGCGCGTCGTACACGACGTGCTTTGAGGTGGAGGTGGAGGCTGGCGGCGCCAGTGGCAGCGGCAGCACCCCCGCTGTCTCGCCAGCGCCAGCTGCGACGACGCAGACGCCAACTGTCACCCCAGCCAAGCAGACGCCAGCTCCAACCACGAAGGCTCCGCAAACCCCAGCGCCAACCACGAAGGCCCCAATGACCCCAGCGCCAGCGGCAAAGGCGCCGCAAACCCCAGCTCCGACCACGAAGGCGCCAGCGACGACTGCACCTGCAAAGGCTGCGACCACAATCGACTTTTCAGGCTACACCTCGGAACAGCTCAACGGGAAAGCAACCGGCAAGGTGACCGCAGCCAACAACAACAGCGACGACGACGACGACGACGACGATGAAGAAGAAGACGCGACGACGACGACGGAGCCGGAGCAACGAACCGTCGACACGTACTGCACTTAACCAGCCAACCATGTGCGCGGTGCAGCATGGTTCTCATTTCTACTTCATCTTCTTCTTTGAGTTTGAGTATGCGATGCTATTTGTTTTTGCCAGTAGTAGGCAAGTAAGCAAGGGTAGGCAGAGAGAGAGACCCGAGTCCCTTGGTTGCGTTGGATGTCACTGAAAAAGAGTATACGTCTTGGGCTCTCTCCATTTTCACCCGCTTGCCTCACGTAAAAGAGCTCTCCGCTCTCTTTTACAGCAATTTTGAAAGACAATACACATCGCCCGTCCCACACTCCATTCTCTTCAGTCAGTCAGTCGTTCTCCAGGCGCGCGACTGGCTTTCCCGGCAGCACGCGGAAGAGCGTGTTGTGC
Source organism: Globisporangium recalcitrans (assembly GCA_023333815.1). Classification (NCBI taxonomy): domain Eukaryota; phylum Oomycota; class Peronosporomycetes; order Pythiales; family Pythiaceae; genus Globisporangium; species Globisporangium recalcitrans. The sequence continues at coordinate 14,292 of JAASFO010000596.1, forward strand.
AGCGAGAGCCACTTGGTGTCCTCGCTCTCGCCCTTGCGCACCAAGTGCGTGTCACTCGCGAGATCGTACGACACAACCACGAACTCGGTCTCTTCCTCGAGGTCCACGTCGCTGCGCTTGATCACAGACGCCAGCGGGTGGCCGTAGTGGCGGCTCTCGAAGAGCATGAGGCGGCAGCCGCGCACAAGCTCGTGGTCCCAGCACACGTGCTGACTCGCGCTGTAGTACCGACCCAGTTTGATCTTTTCCGTCGGCATCAGTCTCTTCGCCATCTTCTCGGGGGCGATGCTGCTCGATCTCAACGAGCGCGCCGGTCTCCTGCTCCATCGCCATGAGCAGCGCGCCAGCTGTGGCTTCCACACTGACCTTCTTCTGGCGCTGCAAAGTGGCGCCAGCTTTGCTGCACACGCGATCGATCAGCACCTGCTTGTAGGGGAACTCGGTCCATCGCAGCTCCGCGTCTTCGCGCGCGTGGAGCGCTCGCAGCGGGTCGAACGGGAACTCGAGCTTGCCCAGGGGGTCCAGTGGCGACTGGTACATGGTGATGTGCTTGTATACCGCCGCTCTCCCTCTATTGGCAAGGACACACACAGCTCTTCAGCTCTTGATGCTGTGCGCTGAATATGGTGGAGTGCGTGGGCTACAAGTGAAGCCATCTGTCCGAGCAATGCAGCCATTTCGGTTTCATGGACGGCTCTTCTATGTTTGGTTGTCAATCACGTTAAAAGCGTTCACCCTCATCGTTCAGCTCACTATTACAGCTTACAGCTTATGTCTAGGAAGAATATTGCCTGGCGCCGCCTCCCTTGAGGGTGACGAGACACGCAATTTGATGGAGCCGCCGTGGCCAGAGGAGGCAGCGAATGAGACCCTGAGACTCGGCAGCCGCTGTGGTTCTGCGCCGCATCTGGACCTGCTCGAGTTTGAGCAGAAGGCGGGAAGTGAAGACCCGCACCATCGAGACGAAGAAGAGAACGACAGCTCCATACAGCCCACCAAGCATGAAGAGCAGGAGATATGCGTCGCAGGCGCGGCAGCGACGAAAACGCCAAGGTTCGGCTCAGTCAAAGCCAGTGTGCATTGGTGGGTCAGGAGGTGTCCGGTAGATAGTCGAGTTGTTGCTCATCGGCGTGGCTCGCTTTGCTGAACTGTAGGAAAGGATCCAAATCCGTGGCTGCGTCACTACAATCCAGCAGCAGAAGACTCGGCTCTATCGCCAAGAAGAGCCCGAGTTTCGCTGGGCAAAAGACCGATCGAAGGTGCTCAAACTGCGGCAACAACAACGACGAAGACGCTGCGATCAAGAAACAATGGGAGGTATGACGCACAGCAGCAGATAGCGTCTGGATTGCGAGCAAGTTGACCAGGGACACAACTTTAGAACCACTCAGCTAATGGTGTGATGGTACAGTCCGAGGTGGAGCGTCTCCGCGAGGACGCAGAGAGGTGGAAGCGCGAACTGGAGCACGTCCGAGACGAGAAAAGCGAGATCGAAGAAGCTTTCCGACGCCTCGACCGGGAGATCGGGAGCGGCTACAATCTCGTCGAGCGGAAGGAGAAAGAGCTCAGAATCGCCGAGCTCGTGACCAAGAATCAAAAAGTAAGGCGCTTCTGTTAGGGATTGTGGAAACGGGCTGTTGTCGTCGAAAGGTTCTGACACTGTTCGTGTCTTGGTATGGCTCAGATAGCTCAGCTACTGGAGAAGGAGGTCACATCCCAAGGCGAGCTCCGCGCGTCGAATGCCCAGCTGCTCTCACACAACCAGAGCCAAAAGGAGCAGCTCGACTTGCTCAACAGCGCTCTCTCGACTCTCGAAGCGAAACACTCGTCGCTCAATGACGTGCACGCGACTCTTAAAACCAATTTCGATGCTGCACAACTGACGATTGAGGAGCTCCAAGAGTACGAGCACAAGGTCAGCGTCTGGGAGACGCAGGTACCTCGATGTGGAGCGCAAGTTCGCGGGTCGCGACCAGGAAGTGCAAGTGCTGACGCAGGAGATTGAGAGTCTGCTGGAGAATAGAGCGAGCCTCGAAAAAGAAGTCGGTAGCGCGCACGATCAGGCCGTCCGGACGAATGCGAGGATGAAAACCTTGGAGGCGAAGATCGAAGCGAGCCTGCAGAGTGAGCAGACTCGAGGCAGCATTGAAAAGGTGCGAGCGTGGGAGAGTTCCGTTGATTTGGCAGTGTTTCGATCTCATGTGGTTGTATGGACTATAAAGCTATACAATCCCCTTTGCTGATGGTTGCAGCTGCACGAGCGCGTCCGCATGCTCGAAGGCGAGCTGTTCCAGAAAACCCGCGCGTACGCTGACTTGAGCCAGAGTTTCGACGAGTTTCTCAGTGGCGCCACCGGAAGGAAGCCTTGCTCAAAAGCTGGCAGTGGGAAAAGCAACTTCGGCTCGCAGAGCGACCACCACGCCATCTCGCTCCCGTGTTCGCAACACAGCATCGCGGTCTCGAACAGCTGCCGGCAGTGGCTCGAGACAGCCACCGACTCGCAGCAATGTGAGTGTACCGCTGACGCAGAGCTTCTCTGAGATTCCTCTTCGATCTTCAGCTCTCAGCTCCAGTCGAGCCATCTACAGCCACACGCATCTCGCAACGGTTAGAGGGCTCAAGCGGTAGCAATGCAGTCGCACAGTTAGAAAGCAGTCTGAGACGCAGGTGCTTGCAGTTGTGGCGCATTTGCAGCCATTCATTTGAGTTTCTGGTGTGCTGTATCTTGAAAGGATCGGATGATGTTTCTACGGTTTCGTATATTTACAGTGCTGCAACCTGATTCACTCCCTAACGTTATGTTTTGTAC
>JAASFO010000597.1:0-17068 GCA_023333815.1 Globisporangium recalcitrans
AAAACAGGATGCCAGCTGATCTCAGGCAACCTGACAACCCAACTGCCCCTGTTTCGAGAGAGGACAGAAATAGGCGAGGACATCCTGGGCATGTCATTGGCTGAAAAGCGAGAGAGACTACTTTCAGCCAATGAGGTGGGGTATCGGGAAGAGCATAAACGCAAACAGCTGCTGCAAGCAACCAACCTGTCAAAAAGAATGCGACTGGAGGCTTGCAAACACGTCACGCGGCTAGCTGGGTTTCTATTCGCTTCTCGCGCATACAAGCGTTCTTCATCGCTGGACTGTGTGATTGATTGTGGCGGCTTTGGTGCGAGCCAGAGCGTGATCAAGCAGCACACAAGCACACAGAGAGGGTCCAGTGTTGACCAAGTAACAATCGCCTGATTAGTCCCGCAAAGGTAAATGCGCATGTGTACTTGCTCACCTACACACAAACTTTGAAAGCGACACCCTCAATACCTACAGCAGCAAGGAAGGCTACGTTCTCTTTCAGAGCATTGACTGCCGCGGTTGTGGACTGCAGGCTCTTCTATCGCAAGTAGAGCTCTTGGTCCCAAGGAGATCGCGGTGTCCTTGGGGACAAATCAACTCGATGCGGCCAGGTCGCCACCACCGACCGAACCATCTTTGGATCTGTTTATCCTCGAGGCATTGCAGTCTTGGACGACACAAAGTCTGCGTCTCCTTTGCCAAGTGCAACTGCTTGCATGCTCCAGGTCTGTGTACACAACTTGGGAAGGACCCTCCTCCCACGACCGACCAGCAACAGCACACAATGCAGCGCAGAATGCAGCACCGAATAAGATCTGCCACGAAACGTTCGAGGAGCTGCACAGATTCAGATAACGGCCGGTGAAAACAGCTGTTTTCCGGGCAAATAGAACGGCTCGACTCGTACCTCGTATACAAGAATCCCTTTCTACTGTCTTGCTCTGCATACAGTCAGTGTGCTGTTGTTGTCCATCACTTTGGAAAAAAGCTCGAAAAGAACAGAAGAACGAGTGCTTGCTGTCGAGAGAGTCGCACAAAGTCAGTTGTCCATCTGGTCGAGAGGTGCGGTTCGCACATCCTCATGTCGTCCTCAGAAACCTGTACCCTTGTTGTCGTCGAGGGCTTCAATGAATTTCCCGACTGTCCGTACCTCTTGAGGGAGGAACCTGAACCTGACATCCATTGCTCAAATGCATGCTTTCGGAAAGACGGGCGGACAGCAACAGCAACCACCGCAACGACAAACAACATTGTTTACAAACGAACAAGTCGGTGGTCTTGAGCAGAATGAACCCAGTGCGCCAGCTGGGAATTTCGAACATCAAGCCATTTCGCAACACCGCCCGTGCGCCTGCAGAGACCAGTCAGCCTCCAATGGCTCTCACGCTCCGAACGATCTCCTCGTTCAGTTGTCCTTCCTCCCCCACCGAGCACCTCTTCGTTGTTTATAGTTGTGTACTCACATCCACAGCAACGGCATGACGCTCCCGCATTGGCCACAAAAGGAGGCAGCGCGCTTCCACACTGCGTGGACTTGTCTGCTGCGAGCTTCCGTGCAGTCCAAGGTGACCAGAAATTGATGCGAAGAGCTGCTTCTACGCTGGAGGGTTTCAGTGCATGCGATCCCACATACTTTCTACGTTTGCGGTCCGCGAGCGCGATTGTGGCGAAGTGGAGACTGGGAACGGACCGTACGTATGTCCGGCAAACCGCATGGAGAGGGTTCACATGCGTCTTCATAATAGTCGCTCAGGATTACTTTTGCAAAAGCAATCGGCTCCAAAAGACTATGCGCATGGTTGACGGTTGCTGTGTAATGTCAAAGCGAGAAACAGTCGGTCGGCCATGTCAAGAGACTGTCTGACTCACCACATGGGAAACCGACTTGAAACCGCCAGTGAGTTGCGTCATTTCATGTTTGCATTTGCATTGACGAGACACTGTGAGCGTGCGGGTGTGCCGAAGGTCCACTGCTGTGTAATCCCAAGCGTCATGCTGGTGTGGGATCTCTGGTGGTGTAAGTTATCTCTGGAGTAATATTGATGAAGACGAAGGATACACTTGTGACTTGCGCGCACAGAGACGCAGGTGACATCTCGGAGCAGTGTGAAAGGACAGATCGCCCATTACCAGGAGGAAGATGTAATGGCGCCGCGTACAGTACACTCTTGCTGTGTTGAGTTCCTTGATTCGCTGTAATGCTTGATTCGCATTCGAAGAAAGTACGTAGCAGCTCTTCACAGGTAGAGTGTCGGCTTCCATCCATCCATTGACATGCGTCGCGTTCGCGGTTCTGAACCTGCAACACTACTTGAGCTCCTGGCACTGTTTATAAATTGCGCAACACGCCTTCAGACTGACGAAGTGAGTGGTTGACGGCTGTTGACAGCGTACTCGAGCAAAGACGAGCCTTTTTTTCGACATCAAAAATGGATAACAATCGTTGAAGCAGGTCGGTTCAGTTCCTCCCAGATGGCGCGCCGTACATGATGCGAAGATGTCCGCATGTTCTCTCGCGGCGGATCGGTCGATCTGTCAATCGGTCGCTCGACGTCAGTCCTTCAAGAGCCGCTCCGCTGTTGACGCTAAAGGCGCTGCATTTTTAAAATTTTCACGTCCTGCAGCACTGGCAGCTGGCTACTTTTCGACGCGTCAGATGGACGATCAGGAGAAGGATCGCTGGACGACGATGAGGATGGTGCACTGGATGCCTCGCCGCTGTCATCGTCGTGTGCAGCAAAGCAGCTCGCCCAGTCGACCAGCTCGTACGCGAACTTCTCGCCGAGCAGCTCGAAGAACTGGTGCTCCATCGGGTTCCGCGAGCGGTGCGCCATGAGCACCACCGTGCTCTTGGACGCGAGCGCGTCGAGCGACGTCACGAGCGGCACGTACCCCTCGGGGTCGTAGACCACATCCGAGAGCACGAGCACGTCCGGGTGCTGCACGGGGAGACCGGACGTCGCTGAGCCCCAGAAATGGGTCGCTGCACTTGGCACCACGCTCTTGTCTTCATCGCTCTTCACTGACGCCGAAGACGGAAAGTTCAATGCGATGTTGTACTGGAGCAGCGGCACGACCTCGTCAATGTCGGTGAGCGTGACGCTCGCGCCGAGCATCGCGCAGAAAATGCCGACCAGCCCCAGTCCACTGCCGAGCTCCACCACAGTCTTGTTCTCGATCAGCTCGCGGTTGAGTGCCAGGTAGCGCGTCAGCACAAGGCACGAGTCCCAGAGCTTGCCTCCAATGCCTGGACATTCAAATACAGCGACATTACCATGTTAGCGTACTGCCAACTGACCGAATGAACGCACTCGTCTTACCGAGATTGCCTGGGGACTCGGCCAACAAGATCTCTCGATCGACTCCGTCCATCTCAACTGGACGGCAGCAGTGCGCGCCGAGATCTCCAATATTGCCCTCGACCAGCGCTTCCGAGAAAGCGACGACGTCGAACGGCAGCGACACAACGGGGAACAGACTCCATGTGGCTTGCGAGTCGCTGTGCACTGTGACCATCAAGGACATGTTCTCTCGATGATGAGTTAGCGCATTAGCATGAGCATCGACACCTTGAGCGATTGCATCGATCGCCACGCGGAACACCACTTTGCCGCGATCGTTGAGCGTCAGCCGCCCATCTTCTCGGACGCTAAACTCGCTGCCGTTGTCTCCACTCGTACCGGACGCCGCGTGGAACACCAACTTGAACGAGTTGTCTGCGTTGTTGCGCAGTGAGCACTGCAGGAAGATACGCTCGCCTGGCTTCAGGTAATCCCGCCGATAGAGACCGAACTCGTTGCCGATGTTCACGACGACCTCAAAGTACTCGCCCAGCGGCACCTTCGATGGGATCAGAGAGCTTTAGGAATAGCAAGACATCGAGCACAGCACAAATACTTAGACATGGTGGGCTATCAACAAAGTCATCATGACCACTGCACAACATACCCAAAGTTGATGCGGAGCTGCTGGTTGTCGTGCACCATTTTGCCCATCTGCTCCACTTCGCTGGCCGCCGCTTCCTTGTCCCTCACGATGTTCTTCCGCAGCCGGCGTCTCGCAGTGACTGCGTACTGGAAGAGCGCGGGCGAGTGCTCTCGCGCTCCTTGGCGCTCCAGGATCGCCTCCACCTGCGCAAACGCGACTTCGAAGCGCTCGAGGTTCTCTAACGCGACCAGACGGCGCAGACACGCCTTCTCGTTCTCGGGGTTGTACTTGAGCGCTTTCGTGCAGTCTGTGTATGGATATCATTCACAAGCACGAAGCAGCAGGCACATGCGAATAAACGACTGAGCTCCTACACCACAAGAAGCAAGCAATCCCACACACGCAGAGGACACGCACCGTGCAGCGCGGCAGCAAAGCTGCGCTCCTGGATGAACGTCTGCGCGCGGTTCGAGTACACTTGGGAGGCAGCAGTCGCAGCAGCGGACTGGGACTGAGCGAGTGAGTTGTCAATAATGCTGAGCTGCTGGACGCTCTCGGAGCTCGTGGTGACTGCGCCGAGCGACGCCTCCAGCAGCGCGATGGCCTGCGAGTACTGCTCTCGCGCCTCGTCGTAGCGACCGCCGCTGTAGAGCACGTTGCCGGCCGCCTGCAGCGCCTTGGCGCGCGCGAAGTCGTCCGCCATGATGTCGCTCGTCTTTTCTTTCCGATCTCTTTCTTTCTGGTCACTTGATTAGCAGATGAGGAATGATTGCAGCTCGATCACTCTTCGATCACTTTCATTGGCTGGAAATATAAAGGATCGTTTCTTCAGCCAATCAAACGAAGACTGTTTGGATCCAAAACAAAATCGAGAGGTTTCTCTATTTGTTTTGACTCGCAACAAAACGCAAAAAGCAGCGAACGCGAGAGAGCACCATCTCATAAAATGGAGCTGGACTCGGAGAACCGCGCGGCGCTGCAGGCGCTTCAGAACCAGGAGTCGCTCAGCGGCGGGACGATGCCCACGATGCTGCGGCCGCGGGGCTTCACGACGTGTCCGCACTGCCGCGAGGGCTTCGGCTCGGCGTCGTTCGCGATCCACGTGCGTCGCTGTCGCGCGCTGTACCCGACGCCCGAGTCGGGGTTTGTTGCAGAAGAGGAACGGGAGGCAACAGCAGCAGCGCCTGTGAAGCCAACTAAGCCCGAGAAGATCAAGCCCGTGCAGTCGCTTGTGGATCTGTGAGTCAGTGTGTGGATGCGTGTCTGGGTTGATGAGGTGCGTCATGGTGCTGTTTGTGATATTGATTTATCGTTTGTGTGGGTTCGATGGTGTGAGGTGCCTTCGCTTCATCTTCCGGAACTTCCAGACCGTGTGCATGGATCGGATTTCCTCTCAGGCTGAAGAAGAAGGTGCGTATGTGTGCAGTTTGTATGCTCGCACACTGCCATGTATTGTCCCTCTCCCCACGTTGGTCTTCACACGTATGATACTGTTGTTCGCTGCAGCTGCTCTGATCGATTCGATTCCGACGAGTCTGGTGCATCGCATTATGGTTAACCTCGTAAACGATGCCAAGCAGGTTCGTGCACACTTTCATAAAGACAGCTGACTATCTGAAAGCGCAGCACACTGATGTCGTTCGTGTGTGCGCTTCCCGATTGGTGCAGTTGGAAGAGAAAGACGCGAAGCGGCGAGCGAAGATGCAAGCCATGAAAGCAGAGGCGGTGAGCATCCAGCGAGAGAACGTGCGGCTCGAGTCTTTCCGACAGCAGACGGCTGTTGCCCGCGGGAGGCTGCGTGAGCAGGAGCAGATCAGTGAGCGGCTTCGAAAGAGTCTGGACGTGCTGACCCTGGAAATGGCAGCCGCTGAAGCGAAGAGCCAACAGCTGCGCGTGCAGTACGAAGGGTTCGAGAAGCAGCAGCATCGGCAAGAGGCCAAGGTGCGCGTGACTTCTGTCATTACTATCGCTGTGAGCATTGGCGAGAGACATCTGATTCTCAGTTCTGTGTACCTTTATTTCACTCGCCGCAATAGATCAACAGTTTGAGTCTGGAGGTCGACTCGCTCAAGGCTGCTCTCAAAGCTGCCCAGAAAAAGGAAACAGAGGCGATCAGACAGCTCGCATCATTCGCAAAGAACGCGAACATCCGGTCGGCTTCAGTGGCTTCTTCCAAGTCGGCGGATGCATCGAGCGCGGCCAAGCGCAGACTTGAGAGCGCACACGACGCGTCTTCATTTTCGTCGAGGGTGACCTCGGATGTTTCCCGAAAGCCCAGCAGCATTGGCAAACGCTCGAACACAAGTGCAAGTGGACGAAGCGACCGCTCCCAGTCTGGCGCCAGTGACCATCGCGTGTCTCCGCTCAATTTGTGCATGCGCCGTCGTGCAGAAGCCACAAAGATCCCGTTGCCAGCGACGCTTTCGACGAGCTACCTGCAGCTTCTCCAGATTTCGTCATCGTAAAACAAAGTCTACCCGAATGGAGCATGCCGCTTTGGGCTTCCAAAGCTGCTGCAAGTACTGTATACTGCTATTCGTTCATCCTCATTCCTTCATTATTGCCTGCTCTTTAGAATGGCAGGTTCCACGACCGCGTCAGGTTCGCGAAGAACCCTTTCGGCGCTTTCGACGACGCCTTCGCCTTCCCGTCGCCCCCTGCACTCCTGGCGACCAACTCGCGCTCGTCGCGCTCTGCGACCGACTCCATGCTCACTTTGCTGGCTGCATCCCAGCTCAGAAACTCCTTCACGATCTCGGGCATTTCCGTGGGCATGTCGGGCTGCGTGTCCGGCTCCACTTCCGCGTACATGACCGCCCCGGGGATCACCTTCTTGCCCTCGCGCACCGTGGCGCGACAGAGCCCCTCGGCGTAGAGCTTGCCCGTGGTCGGACACTGGAACTGCTGCAGAAAGTAGATCCACGTGTCGTCCCAGTACACGATCTGCGAGCGGATCTCGTACGGACGGAACGGCGGGATCGCGTGGCGGTAGCGGATCACCTGCGAGCCCGCGAGGAACACGCGGCGGTTCTTGATCGCATGGTACAGGATCCCCGTCGTTCTGTTTGTTTTACAGACACACATGCACACCCACGCGTCAGGTTAAGCGCTCGCTCTCACACACCAATCGGCATTGACAAAGCGAGACAAAATACGTACGCGGAGAAGTGCCAGCGCGCGAGCTCCATGTTGAAGAGGTACGAGGCGTTGTTGAGGTGGAGGTTGATGTCGCAGTCCATGAAGCCCGGACGCGCGCGCCAGACCGCCGGGTACTTGATCGCCATGCCGGGCTTCACGGAGCCCTTGGTGAGCGCGCGGTGCACGAGGCCGGCGCCGACGTTCCAGAACACGCGCAGCACCATCGTCTTCCTCTTCAGTGTGAGCTCTCGATCGCACGTCAGGTTCTGAGCTTCTCAACTTGGCAAGACGAAAATGAACAGCGAGCGAGTCAGCCAATCAGCGAAGGGTTCGCATTTTAGCAAACTATGGACGTTATCGATCAAGTCAGGTATAGGAAAATAAAGGTTTTCGAGTCATGCGCCTGTATCTTGACCATGTCAGGATGGTGCCTGTCAAAGTCTCTCTGTGTTGCTATCGCTTTGAACAGGTTATGCAATAACTGGAGAGTTCGTCGCCTGAATCAAGAAGCCTGGATTGATCGATCGACTCCAAGTTCATCCGACTGGATTGTCATCACGAGTCGTTATCATCATCCCTTCGATTGCGTGATGATAAGCAAAAGTCCAAGCCAGCGCTCTGGTTTACGCCTTGTATCGCTCGTTCGTATGAGGGGTTCATGCCTTCTCTGTTTGTGTCTTCTATTCGAAAGCGACGCGGTAGACGTCGTCGTAGTAGTCGGCAAAGTGCACATCCAGGTTTTCGCGTAAATAGTCGTCGAGCTCTTCAAAGTCGCGCTGGTTGCCGAGCGGCAGCACGATCGTCGTGACGCCCGCGCGCTTGGCTGCGATCACCTTCTCCTTGATGCCGCCCACCGGCAGCACCTTACCGACCAGCGACAGCTCGCCCGTCATCGCCAAGTTCTTCTTCACCGTCCTATCGAATATCAAGGATGTGAGCACACAAAATCAGCACATTGGTTCCTCAGATCCTCCAGCCCAAATGCCTTCGAGAGTCCTTACTTGTTCGTGGCGAGCGAGAGCAGCGCAGTGACCATGGTGCAGCCAGCCGACGGACCGTCCTTCGGCGTCGCGCCTTCAGGCACGTGCATGTGGATCTCCGACTCTTCGAAAAACTTGTTGTCCACGTCGATCGCCTGCAGCTTGTGGCGCGCGTACGTGTGCGCGATCTTGGTGCTCTCTTCCATGACCGAGCCCATCTGACCCGTCGTGATCAGCCCCGAGCGCTCGCCCTTGGACAAGATCTTCGTGGTTTCAATGTACAGCGATGATCCCCCCATCGAGGTCCACGCGAGCCCCATGACGACGCCAGGCACGATCGTGTCGTACATGCGGTCCCTGCAAAATACACACAAAAAGGTCAGTCATGCCAGCATCAATAGCAAGCATAGAACCTGTTGCTGCAAAGATTCACGTACGATGTGAAGATCGGCTTGCCGACGTATTTCGACAGCTTCTCGGGGGTGATGAGGAATCGGTCGACGTCCTCCGCATCCTCCGCTTCTTCCGAGACTGGCGCTGGGGCTGACGAGCTGGTGTCTTCGCCGCTTTCCTGGCTCGCACCAGCGGCGTCAGCATCGCTTTCCAGATCCTGCACGACCTCCAGCGCTACCTTGCGGAAAATGCGCTCGACGTGCTTCTCCAGGTTGCGCACACCACTTTCACGGCAGTACTGGCGCACAAGCGCATTGATCGCGTCATCCGTGAGTCCAAGCGACGCTGGCGTCTTCTGCGCCGAGTCCTTACCGAGACCCGTGCGCTCGATCACCTTTGGCACCAAGTACTCCTTCGCGATCGAGAGCTTCTCCGGCTGGTCGTAGCCCGACAGACGCAAGACTTCCATGCGATCAAGCAGCGGGCCGGGGATCGTGTCCGTCACATTCGCAGTACAGATGAACAGCACGCGCGAAAGATCGACGGGCACGTCCATGTAGTGGTCCACGAAAGCGCTGTGCTGCGATGGATCAAGCAGCTCCAACAGCGCCGAGGCTGGGTCGCCCTGGTGGCCGCGTCCAAGCTTGTCGATCTCATCAATCAGGATCAGCGGGTTCGAGCTCTGTGTGGTCTTCAGACACTGAATCACCTTGCCGGGCATCGCACCGACGTACGTGCGACGGTGTCCCTTGATCTCTGCGACGTCGCTCAAACCACCGACAGAGAAGCGGTAGAACTCGCGGTTCAACGATCGCGCAATCGACTTGCCAATACTCGTCTTGCCCACGCCAGGAGGACCAACGAAGCAGATGATCTTGCCCTGCACGCTCCCCTTGAGCTTGGACACCGCGATGAACTCCAGGATGCGCTCCTTGATGTCCGAGAGACCGTAGTGGTCTTCGTCCAGGATCTGCTTGGCTTTCTTCAAGTCAAAGTTCTCCTCGGTCGACTTGCTCCACGGCAGCTGCGTGAGCCAGTCGAGGTAGTTGCGCGTGACGTTGAACTCAGACGAGTTCTTCTCGAGCATCGACATCTTGTTAAGCTCCTCTTCAACCACTTCGTTCACGCTCGCAGGGATCGTGCCGGGGGCGAACGATTCGAGTCGCTCTCGGTACTTTGTGATCATCGCGTCCTTGTCGTCCTTCTCCATGCCGAGCTCCTTCTTGATCGCCTTGAGCTGCTCCATCAGCAGGTAGTTGCGTTGGTTCTTCGACACTTTCTCTTCCACCTGCTCCTTGATCACTTGCTGCACTTTGCTCAGCTCCAGCTCCTTCGTGATCAGCTCGAGCGCTTTCTTCAGACGCAGCTCACACGACATCTCCTCCATCACCTGCTGCAGCTCTTCGCCATCCGCAGTCGTCACCGACGCCGCAAAGTCCGCGAGCTTGTACGGGTTGTGGATGTCGATGCGCTGCGAAAAGTACTGCATGTGCTCCTTGAACAGCGGGTTCATCTTCACGATCTCGCGCAGCGTCGCGACGATCTCGTTCGAGTACGCGCGGATCAGCTGGCTCTTCGGATCAAAGTCCGGGTTCTCCAGAGGGTTGATGTTCACGCGCAAGGGAGGGCCCGAGTCGCGCACGCCATCGATCACAATGCGTCGCTGCGAGACCATGAGCACCTGCACCGAGTGCGAATCGAACGGCAGCATGTTGTCGATGCGCGCAAAGCTGCCCACATGGTGGATCTCGCTCAGATCCTTGATCAGATCTTCGCTCGCGTTGTGGCGCAACGGGTCGCTCGAGCTGCTGCTACCACTGCCACTTGCGACAGGCTTCTTGAGAAAGACGCCGACGTAGTTCTGTCCGCTCTCCTTGAGCGCCAGCAGCGCCTTCGTCACCTCCGGGTTCGTGATCGTCATCGGCAGCACGACGCCTGGGAAGAACGGACGGCGGTGACCCGGGATCGCCAACACATGCGGGTAGTTGGGGGCGTTGTCGCCGTCGCCCACGCGCGCCACGGCGCTCTCGACGACCTCCACTTTCGGTCCACTGCTGCTGCTGCTGCTGCTGTTGCCACTGCGGCGCTTGCGGTTGCGCGCCTTCTTGCCGCTTCCCTTTGGGTCCTCTTCGACGTCACCGTACGGCGAAGACGTCTTGCTGTCGTCACTGCTGTCGTCGTCACTTCCACTGCCGTTGCTGCTGCCGGTCGAGTAGAATGCGAGATTGCGGAGGTTGAAGAGCGATTGCGAGCGAGCGCCGTTGAAGCCGCCGCCGCCGTTGCTGCTGCTGCCACTGCGACCCACGACGAGCTGCGCACGGCGCGCCGAGTAGCCCAAGCGCGAGAGCACTGCCGTCGCCATTGCTTCTCGCGGCGTTCTGTCTGATCCACTTGTGCGTCGAATGAATTTTGCAAACGCGTTTAGTGTGGAAAAGATGCGGGGTGGCCCACACAATATGGGCTTCAAGTTACCTGGCAACCCGTTTGACAAGCGAACGGGTTGTGGGTTATTCTGAAAGCCCAAACCTGTTTCCGGGTGTTAAGCTTGATAGATGTGAGGAAAGAAGCAGTGGGCGGGTTTTGGTCGACACAATTGCGATGGGTTGCTCGACCCGACCTGTACGTAAACAATCTCGAAGCCTGCAATCGAAGATCGATTCAGGAAACAAAATTACCCATCATCACCCACACAAAAACACAAAAACACATAATCGGCTCTACTCTAAATCCCTCAATTAGAAGACCCAAAAGCGATGACATGCTTCGATTCACATTCCAGTTCGTTCTCACACCATTTCGCACCTCTGGCGCACTGAAGACAGACATTTCTCGATGCAAAGCACGCTCTATCAACACCCCCACTCTTTGGTTCATTCATCATTCAGGGGCTCATTTGCAAAACTGGACGACAACGGAGCAGATCCGCTTTGCAACATGGCTCATGACACCTTGATCCACGAAAAGCTGCACCTCCGTCCAAGACCAAGCGCTCGTGCGAGTGCATCCCAGCTCCGGGATTCACGAGCGAGCAGTCCACTCGATGCTCCATTGTGCTGCTACAGCTCCTCCAAGTGGTGCAGCGCGTGTTTGAGCTGCTTCAGCTGCGTAAAGTACTGCTCTTTCTCGGTCTCCAGCTGCTGGCTCTGCACACGCAGCACTTTCACCTCTCGCACCAGCACTTTCCGCTGAGACTACGTGTCATTCATGACGCAACGAAGTAAAGTTCGGTTAACCCCCTTCGAAATATGTTGCTCTCGAATCGACAGCTCCAAGCCACTCACCCTTAATTGCAGCTCGAGGTCCTGTTTCTCCTGGTTCAGAAGCTGCACCATGTCCTGAATGATCTGCAAGTTGCCACAGTACCAAGCACATCACAAAGTCAGAATATGGCGCCATTCACAAGCAATGCGACCATATCATCGCGAAATGCTACCGAGATCTTCGCGCTGTGCTCTTCCTGAAGCCGCGCGAGCTCGACGCGGTACTCTTCGTTCTGCTTGGCGCATTTCTTGAGCGTGATCTCGTACTCCTGGGTCTTTGCATCCAGGAAACCAATGATCTCACGATCCAAGGCTGCTTGCTCGTCCTTTTTAGCGCTTGTCTCCATCGTAGTGGCAAGTGTGTCTTCGAGGTCCTTGAGCTTGTCCATGAGGAAGTCGCGCACGTTCTCCGCGCCATGCAGCCGAGCAGCGATGTCTTCTTTCTCAGCTTGCACTTGACCCAGGTGCGCCTGATACAAAGCATACAGAGACATTGGTGAGCCTATTGGACGTGACGAGATCCAAGGACTCGGTTAGAATTCCGCTCAAGGTACCTCTAATGTCTTCACGCGAGTGGACATTTCGTGGAAGAGCTTGATCTCGTCTTTCTTCAGCGACTTGACGATCATCTCGGCTTTCGAAAGCTGCAAAGTAGACACAACAACAACAATAATGCAACACACCACAGCGTTAGCACCCACATGGGGAGAGAATCAAGCGCGGCGGATACAGCAGAGTGCATTACCTGGGCTCTCTCCTTCTCGGACGGTGTGATGGAGCTCTGGCTTCTGTTCTTCGGCTGGAGGCGCGGCTTGGGCGACGCCTGAGCAGCAGCAGCTACTCCTCCTTGCTTCGTGGTACCACCACCAGCACCAGACCTTCTAGCTCCGCCATTCGCCGCCGCCGCCACCACACTGGTGGTCATGCCAAACATGATGTGGACGCGCGCCAAGAGCGAGTGGTCCGTCAGACTTACTGCAAACACGCTGTTCGCGTCTAGGAATGCGAAGATGCGCATCAGCAGCTTGTCTGGACAGCGCACCAGGTGCTCGTTTCGCTGGGACTTTATCAGCAGCTGCAGCTGTTGCTGACTGTTGTTGCTGCTATTATTGTTTGCTGGTGAGGAGGAAGACGATGTGGTGCTTGACCGCGACGATGTTGAGGACGGCGAGACAGGCGATGACGGCGTGATCTCTCGCAAGTAGGGCGACGCGTAGTCGGATTGCGCATTAGAGCGAGCCGCCGCTGGTGATGGCACTCTGCCTCCTCCTCCTCCTCCTGCTACTGCTACTGTTGCTACTGCAAACGCGTTGCTGCCCTTCAGCAGGCTCTGGATACTGCTTTTCCTGTGGAGCTCTCGGATATCGCGCTGCGCACTTGCCAGTTCTTTCGAGAGCTGCGCTGTCAGGGTGTTCTGCTGTCGCGCCTGCGACAACTCCTTCTCAAGTCTGCTCGGAATAAGCGTCAACGAAACACTGTGAGTATCACCGTTGACACCGAATTTGACACAGTAGAAACGCACACAAGGCGTACATCTCTTTCTTCGCGAGCTCGAGCAGCACGACGCCGATGTGCTCGTTGAACCGCCCCACAGTCTTCTTCCCTTGCTGCTCCACTTTTGCAGCGTACTCGTACGCCTTCACAAACAAAGCATCATAACCACTCGAGTCAATATTGCAGTCCAACTCATACAAAGCTTTGCGCTATACTGTACGCGGATCAAAGACTGTGTGTAGCTGAGCAACATCACAGATCAAAACAGACAGACGCACCTGCTGCCGCTCCTGGATCAGCTCGCTCTCGCGCTGCTGGTACTCGGAGAGCGCGCTGTTCGCCTGGACCAGCTCCCGCTTGAGCCGCGCGACCTCGCACTCGTGCGCGCACGTCTCCACGTCGTACACCATCTCATTCAGCACGTCCTGGATCTGCTCACATCCGCATCGCATTCGCATGCACACGGGTTGTTGCCGTGCATTGCAACAGATGAGCGTCTTGGGTACAGCAGAGAGAGACACACGCACAGACCACAACATACAAGCAGACCTCTGTGAGCACGAGTCGGTGCTCTCGGAAGCGCGCCTCCTCCTGCGCCAGAGCGCTCTGCACGCGCGCGCTCGTCCGCTGCAACAGCATCCTCCTTCTTGCTTCTCTCCTGGTTTCTCTTCAATACTGCCTCATCGATCTCAAGACGCATGTTGCTCCATAGTGAGTGCAAGTCACAAGGATTCTTCTTTTGCTCTGCATCGTACTTAGTTGGCTGCTCTAATTTCTCAACAATTGCTACTTTCGATCTTGAATTGTAGTTTAGAAACATCAAATCTGCTGGACACTCTTTTAGTCAAAAAGACGGCAGGTTGCTGACATGCATTTGACTCGGTTTTCGTATGAAAACTTGAACAACAACACTCCGTCTTTTATCCGTATTTGATCCGAAGGTGGTGTATTTTCTATGAAAAAAGCTGCAATGGATCCGACTTTAGTATCCAATTGAGAATATGAGGTTGACTAGATTGAATATTAGCTTCCAAATGTTTGCAATTGACATTTGGTGTATGCTCTCTCGATGCATACTCTGTTCATGCATTTGGAAACGTCGATATTGGGAGCTGTCATCGATTCTGAAGTGAAAAATCGACGTGCGGATGTGCTGCAAACATGTCGAAAAGACAGTCTCGAAACTGCGCACTTGCGAGAACAGCAACAAGCAAGTGAACCGCTAGGCAAAGCAAGAGAGAGAGAGAGAAATGGTGCTGCGGATCTTCTGGAACGTCGGCACGGGGCTCGTGCAGCGCGCGCTGACCAAGAACACGGCCAGACCGGGCATGTCGGTCAACTACCCGGCGGTGTGGAAGGCGCGTCCGGGTTTCCTCGACTGCGACATCAACATGCACCTCAACAACGCGTCCTACCTCTTCAACATGGAGCTCGCGCGCTGGCACTTCACTGCGTACGCTGCTGCGTTTACTTCTTGCTTGTTGTGCATTGCAATGTTGTTGCTGTTGTTGTTGTTTGCAGCACACGTGCTGTTCGTATTGTAACTGACGATCTTGCTTGTGTTTGTGCGCAATGCATTGCATTGTGGTTGCATTACGCTTGTGTCGAGCAGCGCGACCGGCATGCTCACGCACGCGATCAAGAAGAAGCGTATGTTCCTCGTGGGCTCGCAGGTGATCCGCTACCGCCACGCGATCCCTCCTTTTCGCCCGTACGAGATCCGCACGTCGCTCGTGTACAGCGACGACACGTGGATCTACTTCCTGCAGCAGTTCCAGTGTCCGACCACGGGCAAGCTCTACGCCGAGGGGCTCGTGCGCGCCACTGTGCGGGAGGGCAACAAGAAGGTCAGCGCCACCGACATGTTCGCCGAGATCGGCGAGAGCCCGGAGCTCCCCAAAGAGATGCCGGACGTCGTCAAGCAGTTCCTCAACTGGGACGAAGCCAGTCGCGTGAGCATGGAGACCGCCACCGTGGCCGCGCAGAAAACGCTCGCGATCGCCAAGCCTAAGAGAGGGCTGTTCGCCGACCTCACGCGCACATGGAACACTCCGTTCTAAAAAGAAGCACTGAGAGAGAGAGAGAGAGAGAGAGCCATTCATTCGCAGCTGAATATTAGACACATCCGTTTTCTTCAATCGTTGACTGCCAGGGTGAACTCTTTGGCGATACTGTTGTGCTCGTTCGCTTGAGCTCTAGCAGCTCTCTCTCTCTCTCTCAATGTCTATCTATCTGTCTATCTCCAGCAGCTTTCGCTCTCCAAACGAGCGAGCGAGGTTTCAGTCGATGCCATTAGTGGCGCTGATTGAACTTCTCCTCCGCGTGCCAGCAGCGACTCAGGATGCAGAGAAGCAGGTCGAAGCGATCTAGGTCCTGAACACCGAGAAGCAAGAAAGCTTGGGAAATCTAGAACCGTCACAGCACAGCAGTTCAGGGACTCGCAGGCTTCACGACCTCCTTGACGATTTGCAGCTGTAGAGACTTCACGCTCGTCAATCCCATCTTCCTCACGCTTCAGATCGACACCATCAAGAAAGCGCGAAGCAGTCATCTCAGTGAGTAGGCTCTCCGAATGGGGACGAGCAGCCTCGTGCTCTCTCTGCGTTGATTGATTTGTTAAATATCGGGATGGACTTCCTACTGGATGAAAGAAAAGCACCAACAAAAGCCGTCGGCACAAGTCAACCTCCACTGGCGAAAAATAGACCTAAAAATGCACACCTCGGTGCTCTGCGTTCCACACCATAAAGCACTAGCTCTGACAGCACCGAGTCTTTCTTCCTGCAAAGAATGTGTGGGGCGAGCGCGGGAAGGCAGGCACAAGACACAAGGCGGCAGGCACAAGGCAGCGCCAAACACGCCTCGTCTCGTCGCTCGCTAGGACGAAGCTGCTGCAGACATCACCTGCAGGTCGTCCTTGTCGTGTATTCCCAGAAAAGACGGTCGAGGCAGCGCGCGCTTCACCTCGTTCCGGTTCTTTTCATCTATAACTGGGGGAATCCATTTGTGCTGTGCGTGAGTGTGCTTGTGTCTCGGACAGTGGAGAACCGACGACGTGCGACGGGATTCCACTCCGGAGAACTGAAACGCGCGCGCTAGTTGATCCGAGCCACCTTCAGCGGCACCACGCGGGGGTTTTCTTCTTCCAGCTTTCGCTTCGCCGACACCTTAAAGTCGAACGTGCACTTGTGCTCCTCCGCGTACCGATGCTTGTTGCAGAACGTGTAGTCGCATCGGCACTTCACCGCAGTGAGTCCAACCTTCACCTTGCACTCCCAGCATCGTCGACGGTTCTTCTGCACCGGCGCGGCTGGCACCGCAGGCAGCTCTCGCGCCGGGGTCTCGTGCTTCAAAATCGAAATGTCCGCAGGGAGAACCGAGTTCGAGCGCTTCAGACAGCTCTTGCGGAACCCGAGCGTCGGCTTGACGCCGTCCAGCATCGCCGGCGACACGCGCGCGAACCGCGACATCTGCAGCTGCCGGAGTTCCATCGCTTCGTCCTCGTCGCAGTCGTCGTCCTTGTCAGTATGGATCATGCGAGCAGCGACGCCGCGCTCCTCCGACGCGTCGACGCTGGAGGACGAAGATGTGGGCGTCGAGGACGAAACAGTCGAAGCTGGAGACACCGACGCGCTGGAGGTCACGACAGCGGGCTCTGCGGACACAGGGGCGACCATCACAGCGCCGCCGTCGGCACCGCCGCTCGGCTTCGACTCGCTCGCGGGCTGTGGCGGCGCTTCATTGAACACGGACGACGAGGTGTTGGGTGCCATGGCGACTGACTGGGCTGCAAAGACAAAAAGCGCGTAAGAGGCGACTGGGCGAGTGCGACACAGTCGGCCAAATGAGAAATGCTCACACGCTCGCACTCTCAACAGAAAC
>JAASFO010000598.1:0-17038 GCA_023333815.1 Globisporangium recalcitrans
CGACCTCAGCATCCAGTTTCTCCATCGACGTCTTGAGCATGTCGAGGATGTGGTTCCGTTTCGCGAAGCTGGTCACTACAGGTGTGGGAGGTAGAGGAGGAAGTAGAACCGGTGCTTGCGCTTGAGTGCCAGCGCGGATCACGAGCGCGTCGATCGTAGCCACCGCGCGCTCTTCGTCCAGCTTGCGCAACTCCGGCGCCAGCATCGAGAAATAGTGCTTGCGCAGGTACTCGGAGACTGCTGCGCCGCCGTGACCGTCGTACACCGCCGCGAACCTCTTGCAGTCAGAGACGAACGACGTGTCTTCCATCTTTGCGCGGTCGCCACGCACAGCGGCGCTGCTGATGACAAAGCGCTCGGGTCCGTTGCTCGTCTTGCGCTTGCGGAGCGCTTTGCTGCTGATTGGAGGGGGACCCGTCACACTAGTCGATGACGGTGGTGTCGGTTTGCTGCTCTCTTCCTCTGCTGCGTTGCCCTGCTCTTGGGTGATCTTCGCCAGCGAGTCCGACTCGCTTACCACTGGCTCTGCACGCGCTTCGTCGGTCGAAACCGCCAGGACACCAGCAGCAGCAGCGACAATACCAGCAGCGCTAAAGCCCAGCAGCGACCGCCAGCTCTTGCTCTGATAACTCGTCGTCACTCGCAGACTGACAGCAGACAACCCGTCCTGCTGATAGAGACTCTTCGTCAACGGCGAGAGCTCTTGGAGTGGCGACGGCGATCCGAGTGGGAACCCCTGTGGCGACGATGGCGACGGTGAAGAAGAGGCGGGCGTCGTCGTGGAGAAGCGCTGGAAGCCCAGGCGTACAGACCCTGTGTTTGTGCTGCTGCTGCTGCTGGTGGTCGTCGTCGTCGTGGCGACGGCTGAGCGCTCTCGTGGACGCCGCCAGCGCTCGCATCTGCTCGCCGTGAGCGCGTTCGCCCGTCCACGCAGAGCCGCCCCCGCCTGCATCGCTCACTTTGTTCTCCTTCTTGAGTGCGAGCTTTTGGGACTCTTTTAAAATGGAGGGGGTGACTGCTCTCAGAACTTCAAGCTGTGGAAACTCCGATTTAGGAGTGATTTAACCCTATGTAGGGGTTCGATTTTGGATGCAAGCGGTGTGTAATGGGATAAACCAGCCTTTTTAGAGAGACTGCGGTCCGTTTTACGAATCGCGGTTGGATCTCCTCACGTCCCTCAACGAACCAATCAGGTTCTGGCATGCAGCATCATCAAGACAAGCTGACCAGGTTGCTCTGTTTCATCACTGAAAGTGCTATCGATTTGTGTGTATTGTTTCTATCATGTCATGCTCGCTGCAGTCTTCTAGTGCTTGCGCTCGAGTGTGTTGGGGTGCGCAGTGTCTTGACTACGCGTGCTTGCTACGTCCAGCGCTGCTTGATGAGTCCCGTACTTCGAAGACCCGAGCCCTCTACAAAACGGTTGACTTGTCGAATCCTCGGTTGGCTTTATAACTGAGCCCGTCGAACATTCCTCGAGTCCCAGCCAGCAGGATCAACTAACTAGCCCCAACCAGTCCCGATCGTCTCGCTCTCGCTCTCACTCTCATCGCCGTCGTCGTCGCTGCATCCGCAACGCTCCTCGTCTAGCTTTCTTTCGACTCCATGGGCTTCCACCGACTCGGTAACCGCTCGCGCGTCGGCCGCGCCTTGCACCAGACGAACGCGATGATCATCACGACGTACGACAGCAAGAAGAGCGCGACAATGTGCTGCACACTCATGGTTCGGGGGCCGCCGTCGCTCGAGTTCATCCGATGCAGCGCCGCGTTCTCGAGCAGCAAATTGCGCGCTTCTATAGAAAAATGGATCGCGAGGTCCTCGATCGCTGCGTAGATCGTCGTGTCGATGGGCGTGACCTGCGCGGCGGGTCGTCCGTCGGAGAGCGACTGCGTGCCAATGTAGTAGCAGCACTCCTTGTGCGCGTACACAGCCTGGAAGATCCGGTAGTCCCTCGGGTCGCCGTCCAACGAGTACTCCTGGATATGCGTCATGATGCGCGGCTGGTCGAGCGAGCCGTCGAGCTTGATGCTGTTGCGGTGGAAGAACACGAGGTCGCCCTGCACATCGTGCTGGATCATCGCGAGACCGCAGAAAATGCCCTTGTCCTTGGTGAGATCCAGTCCGCCGACGGCGGGCGGGTACGTGATGTAGTGGAACGGCTGGCTCGCATTCAGCCACGCGAGCCGGAAGAGATCCTTGTCGCCCCAGATCAAATGCAGCTTCTCCATGAGCCGCGGCTCGTGGGTCGAGTAGTACATGAGCTTGTCGAGCGCCTTCTTGCTCTTCAGCCGGTTGATCAGCACCTGCCCGCTCTCCTGCTCGAACATGTCGACGTACTCGACGCCCGTGAGCTGCCAGAGCAGACTCGTGTTCGTCAGTTGGAAAAGCGAGTTGGGCGGCTGCCAGTAGTCCGGCCAGAAGATCGCGCCAGTTCGCAGGAACTCCGGTTCTTCAAACAGGTACGTCGGGTCCTTCGCCGGCAGGTTGTCGGCGTCCAAAAGCAGGATGTTGTCAAAGTTGCTGTAGTACACGGCATACGGCTTCACGTGGAACCCTTGTGCGCGGTTGTCGAAGATCGGACGCATGCGCACGTTGTAGTCTGCAAGCAGCTTGTGCACAATCGGGTTGTCGATCGACATCTCGTCCGGACGGTACCAGAGTTCCACCGGCAGCTCACAGCCCTGCACGCGCAGCATGCGGATCGTGGCGTACGCCGATGGCAGCACCTTGTCGTAGATGATCATGATCACACCATTCGTGGGCTTGCGCTTCGCTGCGTGTGCCGGCAGCGCCAGCGACAGCGCCACGGGCGAGTGCTCGTAGTCGACCGAGTGCAGCCCGTATTCGGAGAAATCGCGCGCCATGTCGCACGTGTAGTGGCCATTCGGGAGCGAGTCGCAGGAGCTGACCATGAGCTTGAAGAGGTCGCCGGACGTGCGGTTGCGGACAATGCAGTAGCCGGCCATTTGCTGCCCGATCTCCTCTGCGCAGCCGAGGAAGTCCTTCTCGGGCTCTTTCGTCGCGGCTTCAGCCTCGAGCTCCTCTGCGGATTTGCTGCCCTCTTCCACGCACGTCTGGATGCGCTTCCAGCCCACGCACTCGAACGTGCGGTTGGTCCACGGCGCAAGCACGGGCGTCGGCGCCATGTGGATGCCGTCGTCTTTCGTCTCGGTGTTGAGCGGGTTGATGTGGATCGGTCGCGACTGGCCGACCACGGGCGCCTTGCCCGTCAAGCGGAGCACGACGTAGACCCCCGCGAGCACCAGCGCGACCCATTTCTTGTGCTTGACGCGCGTGTGCAGAAACACAAAGAACGAGTACAGCAGCACGAACACGCGCTGGATCAGCATCTTTGCCGTCGCTGCTGCAGCTGCTGCTACTATCGATGCTGGCTCGCGCTTCTGATCTGAGCGCTGAATCCCAATGCGCGATACGAATCACGTGCACGCCACCTACATACACACAGAATGATACAGAGAAACACAAGGGGGGAAGGGAGGCGCATTAGCATTCGTCAGAGAGAGCAATAGCGAGTCGTCGTCCAGTGCCATCAAGACGTCGTCCTCGTTCACACGCTCACCTTTCACGAGCTCAATGGGGGGGAAGGATCACGTGAGGGGCGCCGAATGGGGGAAGGGCGACTCGTCGGGTCTCCTTGTATTGCGACGCGCTCGGCTCGTGCGTGTGTCTGTCGACGCTGCTCACTCGCGCGCGCAGTCGAATGGAATGGCGCTCTCTGCACTCACTCACTCGCGCAGTTGCAAATATGACTGTTACGCAGGAACGAACGACGACCTGCTTGCAAACCTATGGGGCGCTCTATTGAGAGCGAGCACTGCTCCTCGCTCCTCTTCACGTCCACCTCTACAAATAAATACACAGGCAATAATGGAGCAGTGTCAACGTAGATATCGGACGTGTAGGCGATGTAAGGAGGCTTATTTAGGTGGAGGTACTGTACCCATCACACTAGTTCAAACGAACTGACGTGAGCTCCGTCCTAATCCGACGTGGTCCACCTAAGCCAGGATCTCACTGTGCCACTTAGCATCTGCGTCACCACGTCGCAGATTGCCACTCCTAAATGGATCACTTCCACACACACATGGCTTCCGCTTTATTCACATCACTCCGTGACACAATACGAGACGCTTGCACAAACTCACACAAGCGAGCGGCTTACACTCTCTCTTTCACTACAATGCCGGTAAGCCCACGCCCTCGCACACTCAAGGCACCTTGGGCTTCACGCGCTCGCCCCTGCTGCCGCCTCCGTTCACCACGAACCCCTGGGAGATCCCCGACACCGCCGCGCCGAACATCTCCTCTTTCTTCGAGACGCTGATGTGCGCGCGCGCGCTCGCGTTCGAGTTCGTGCGGCGGATACGCGGGTGGAGCTTGTCGATCTTGCGCGAGGAGGCGGCGGCCATTGCTTCGCGCGACGCCAGCAGGTCGTTCTGCTCGCTGCTGCTCGTGAGCCGGTGCTGGTGCACCAGCGAGCGCACCGAGCGCCGCATCGCGTAGATAAAGTGCATGAGCCACAGGTACGGCACGGTCCACTGCACGAAGAGGTAGACCACGAACGCGAGCAGCAGGTACCGGTTCGGGATCACGATGTGCAGCACGCAGCTGATAATGAGATACAGCAGGATGCGCGCCGTGTAGAACGTGTCTTCCCACGAGAACATGAGCTCGATGTTGTTGATGATGCTCGACCACCACGCCATGTTGTTCTGCACCGACTGGAGCGTGCGCTTCGTCTCGTGGTCGATCGTCACGTGGGTCATCTTGTTCATGAGGTGATTAAACCCTGACGGCAGGTTGTACTGGCGGAACTGGCCGTTGTTCGCCTCGCCATTCGCCCCGTCTGCTCCATTACCGCCACCTGTCCCACCAACGCCGTTCGCACCACTCTCGCGCGCGCTCTCTTTCCGGTCAGTGAACGAGTGGATGTTGAGCTCAAAGTAGTTGCGCAGCACGAACGCGATGAGCGCCAAGTGGACCACCACGGGCAGCCACTGCAGCGACAGACACAGCCAGACGCAGAGCGCAAAGCACATGAACGAGTGGGTCGGGTGCTCCCAGTTCAGTGTCGGCAGGATCGTCCACACGACCTCCAGGTACGGCCACAGGTTGTCCAAAAGTACCCAGAAGTTGCTGTACAGGTGCGCAGCCTGGAACTCGGGCCAGTCGTACACGTAGCCTTGCTCGGACGAAAAGTACGAGCAGAACTCGGCCATGCGCGAGAACTTGTAGTGCAGCAGCACGTGGATCCTTCCAGCGCGCGCGTCGTTGTTGAGTCCCGCGCGGTGCAGCTTTTCGGGGAGCAGCAGGTCGAGCCACTTGTTGTGGCGCCGCTGGTCCATGAGCTGCGTGAGCGGGATTGTGGCTTCGCCGAGCTTCGTCGGCTGGCTCAGCTGTCCATAGTTGTAGACTTCAAACACGAGCTCTGCACCCGGCGCGCACACGTTGAACACGAACGTCTCGTGCCAGCGCGGGTTGAGCGTGCGCGACTTCTTCTTCGTGCACTTGATGCTCTTGAGGTCGTTGCCCCACTCCTGGCCGTGGGACCACTTGCCCGTGAGCATCACGCGCACGAACGGGTCGCTCGTGATCGAGTCGGTCGACGGCAGACCGATCGCCTCCACGACCTTGACGTACAGCTGTCCGATGTGCACGCGTCCTTCGATCACAGGGTCGGCTTTTGTTTGGATCTGGTGCACGATCAAAGTCATGTGACGCATGCAGGTTAGTTGCATGGTGCTTTACACAACAGAGACGGATAGAAAGCATTAGAAGCGTCACTGTACGAACATCATGCGCCACCTCTGCGGTAGAGTGGCCCGACCACTCGAGAGACGCAAAGTGCTCATCGACCGCAGCGTAGCACGTGTTGCAGACTCGCATCGGCTGTACACACGTCCACACAATTTCTCCATCACGTCAGTCATAATGTAGCCATACAAATGAACACACAGTGGCTTCATTGAAGGGAAGAAAACAAAATAGCACTCACAAATGGGTCGGAAACGGATATCCGCCGCTTGTGAGGCGAGCAGTTGTGGCAGATCACGTTCCCGCAACGACGACAGTGATGCTGCGATATCATGAACACATAGAGGCAGACGAGGCGCAACATAAGCATCTAGACCAGCAGACTGCACATATTAGATGGCGTACCTTGCGCGTGAGCAGCGTGAAGGGCGTGTTGCAGTGCATGCAGTTGGAGGTCTCTTCGTCGTAGACCCACTGGAGCGCGCGCTCGCCTCCCGCGCCGGCGACCACGAGCGCGCCGGTGCGTCCGCCCGCGGTCGGCAGGTTCCCAAAGAGCGTCGCCATTTAGCGTTGCTGGGTCTTCTTCGTCGACCTCTCTCTCTCACACACTTGCGCGCGCACGTGCTGGTCGGACGACAATGTGCTTGCTTCTGTGATGCTGATGTGTGCAGTCGGAACGAATGAGAGAAAATCAGCTGATGGGAGGGGCACAAATAGCAAACATGGATTAGGAGGGGGTACAATTGGAGAACTCAAAAGCCAGAACAGCAGTTTCAGAACCGAGTTTAAGCAGTATTTACGTCTATAACCTTGATGCTGTCTATATTTACGCAGTGTAGTAATCTCAAACAATATCTACCACAACGGTCGCTTTGTTACATTTTACTACGATACCACTCGCACTGTTACGTTTTATTTCCAGAATAGAGCCATCGTCAGTCGATCACACAGAAACTCAACACGTCACCACCACCTTGCCATCCATCCCATCACCAGCATTCACTCATTCGTCGATCGGATCCGTTGTCACAAGCCACCACGTGGACGAGCAACAGAGAGAGAGAGAGAGAGAGAGAGAGAGAGAGGATGGCGCAGCTCAAGCAGCGCAAGACCACCAGCAGCAGTGCCAAGAATGCCAAGACGGACGTAGCAGCAGCACAACCAGCAGCAGCAGAAGCGGAGGACGCGGACGAGCCGACGGACTGGTCGTCCATCCTGCTGCTGTTGCTGCTCTACACGCTGCAGGGCATCCCTATGGGGCTGTCGTCGAGCATCCCGTTCATCCTGCAGGAGAAGGTGGGGTACGCGGACCAGGCGACGTTCAGCCTCGTGTCGTGGCCGTTCAGCCTCAAGCTGCTTTGGGCACCGTTCGTCGACTCATTCTACAGCCGGCGCTTCGGCCGTCGCAAGTCGTGGCTCATCCCCGTGCAGTTCATCTGCGCGGCGCTCATGATCGGCGGCGGGATGTTCATCGGGGACTTGCTGGGCGAACAGGAAGGACAGAAGCCGCACGTCGTGTACCTCACGATCTTCTTCTTCGTGCTCTACTTCATGATGGCGACGCAGGACATCGCGGTGGACGGCTGGGCTCTCACGATGCTCTCGGGCAAGAACGTCGCGCACGCGTCCACGTGCAACTCGGTGGGCCAGACACTCGGCTTCTTCGTCGCGTACGTGGGCTTCCTGGCGCTGCACGACCCGGCGACGTGCAACTCGTACTTCCGCGTGACGCCGCAGGACGAAGGGATCATCAGCCTGCCTGGGTTCATGAACTTTTGGGGCTGGGTCATGTTCGTCACGACCGTCGGCGTGTGGCTCTTCAAGAAGGAGAAGCAGGATCTCGACGAGGAGAAGCTCAGCATCAAGGAGACGTACCAGCAGATGTACTCGGTGCTGCGGCTGCCGAGCGTCATCTCGCTCTCGATGATCCTGCTGACGTGCAAGATCGGCTTTGCCGCCGCCGAGGCGGTCGTGTCGCTCAAGCTCGTGGAGTACGGCATGAAGAAGGAGAAGCTCGCGCTGCTGTCGCCGATCCTCATCCCGCTCGGCATCGTCATCCCCGTGTTCCTCGGCCGCTTCATCAACCCCGACAAGCCGCTCAACCTCTTTTTGGTCGGCTACCCGTTCCGCGTGGCGTGCGGGCTCATGTTCGCTGCCATCGTCTACATGACGCCCTCGGTCATGGCGCACGACGACGAGGGCATCCACTTTTACTTTTACGGCTTCCTCCTGCTCGCCTGTGCGCTTCATGAGGTCGCGGCGAACATGATGTACGTCCCTCAGGTACGACAATCCCCTTTCGCTTGTTTGGACTCGTCTGCTTATCGCCAAGCTTGCAAGAGATCTATAGATGACCGACTGAGTGTGGCTGGCATGTGACTTTGTTGCTGCTGCTGCAGATGGCATTCTTTGCGCGCATCAGCGATCCGTCGATCGGCGGCACGTACATGACGTTCCTCAACACGATCTCGAACCTCGGCACCAAGGTAGCACAGCAACATCGCCATTTCTGTCCCCTCTGACTTTCACTGACAACGCTCTCTCTTGTGTTTGTAAACTCCCCTAGTGGCCCAACTCGGTGAGTCTCGCGGCGGTCGACTACCTCTCGACCCGCGAGTGCCTCGGCGGCAAGAGCCACGACGAGATCCTCGCGATCGGCTCGCACACGTGCTCGAACGCCGAGGAGCGCGCTGCGTGCTCTGGCGCCGGCGGCGAGTGCCTCATCGTGACCGACGGCTTCTTTGTGGAGATCGCGATCTGCCTGGTCGCCGGTGTGCTCTGGTTCGCGTACTTCCACCGCCGCGTCGCGTTCCTGCAGAACCTCAAGATCGACAAGTGGCGCATCGGCAGCAGCGCGTCGGACTGAGTGCGCTAGCCAACCAGCCAGTCAGGCATTCATCCGCAGCCTAGCTGCTCAGACTTTGGTTCATGTGCACCGTGTGCGTCTTTAGATTCGCTCCTTCCTTCTCTCGTTCATAAAGCTAATATACCCGACAGCTACGTTAACCCGCACCGCCAGGAAACAGTGCTGCTCGGTCAGAATAATGACCGTGCGTGGCGCTTTGCTTTGATTTTCGTTTTCCTGTTGGTCTTTGGCTGACTGTGTCGTGGGAAGTGGATCTGCACGCTCTCTCTCTCTCTCATCGAAAAAATGATGTCGTTCTGCTACACAAACTGCTGGAGTTTTCAGATCGCCGCCGAGACGCGCTGCGACGTGTGCCGCTGCGACGCCACGAGCGTAGACCGGAAGACGTCCTGCGGCGCAAACTTGACGCACGGCTTGGGTTTCGCCTTGTCGCCGCTCTCCAGGTGCGCCGACTCGAGCGCCAGGCGGAACGACTCGATCTGCTCCTGCATCTCCTCGTCCTCGTCCTCAAACTGCGACTCGAGGAAGATCGCGCTCGGGTTCTGGCGCGCGAGCCGCATCTTCTCCTGCAGGTCCCGCGGGATCTCCACGCTGCTGCTGCTATTGGACTTGGACGTGGAGCTCTCGTCCGAGCTGTCGGCGTCGCTATCATTGTCTTCGTCCTCGTCATCCTCGTCGTCTTCTTCTTTATCTGACTGTCGCTTATTAGAAGCGTTCTGGCTGCTGCTGTTGTTGTTGTTGCTGTTGGACTTGGTGTTGTTGGCTCTATTCAGTGACTCTTGGCTCTGGTTCCGCACACTCGTAGCAGACGACGAAGAAGCCTGTGCCTGTGCTGGTTGTGAAGTGGAGGAGGTCGCCGCTTTTTTCTTTTTCTTCTTCTTGTTCTTCTTCTTCTTGCTCCCGCCACTCCCGCCATCGCCGTTCTCCGACTGTCCCTCGGCTGCGGCTGCTAGTGCCGAGGCTGACGACGTGTGCATGTGGCAGTTCTTCCCATTGGCTCCTGCGATCCCTCCCGACTTGGTCGCCGACGACGGACGACTGCCGCCGCTGCCGTTGATGAAACTCACGAGCTCGTCGACGCTCGGCTGATCAAACTCCACGAGCTCGTACTCCTCGGTCGAGAGGTCGTGGTCGAGCGAGTTGAACATGTCGAAATCAAAGCCCGACATGCCATTGCGGAGCTCTGGAGGAAGTCAGTTATTCAAGCAGTCGCGACAGTACAACACATGTTACAAGGTCAGCAAATTGGTTATAGCCAGAGTCCACGAGCCATTTGATGGACGCACCGCAGCTGCACTCCATGGCGGCTGGCGAGTCCTCGAGACCGAATTTCTGGCGGATCTCGTGCGCAGCCTCGGTCGCCGACATGATCTGCGCGATCGAGCGGCACGTGAGGTCCACGAGCGGCTGGATGTCCAGGTGCGACGCCACCTAAGAATCAATGTGTGGACGAGGAAGACAGAAATCAGCACCGTAGCTGGGGTGTTACCAGCGACATCCATCCAGCTAGCCACTGGCTTTGCTTGAGAGCCGCAGGACAACCAATACCTTGGCCAGATCACAGAGCGTCTTCGAGTCCAATTGGAGGAAGCTCTCGTCCCACGCGTGCAGCGCTGTCTCGTGGCCCTCCACCTGCTGCTTGTACAGACAGCTGAGCTCGAACAAGTTCGCAGAAACAACCACATCAGTACAAAACCAATCAACCAAGACACATCCAGATCCATCCACGAACGTGCGTATTCCGACGAGGGAGGGCGAAGGGACAACAGCGTACCGGCAGTAGAAGAGCGCGAGCTCGACGCTGTTGCTGGGCACGTCGAAGATCGGGATCATGTGCTGCTTCACCATCGTCTTGGCTTTCTTGTCCGCGACATCTGCGCTCAACAAACAAACAAACAAACAAACAAGCGTTAGTTGCGCACAACAAGCAAACAAACAAGCACGCACGGAGCTCGCGCTAAACAGTCACTAGTTATTGTGTCCACTCACCTTGCAGGAGCATCCAAAGCGTGGACGACATCATGGCTTCTTCGTGCGTGACGTCGAACACGCGGCCGTCCGAGCACTGCAGCTGCAGCTTGGAGCGCCCGCCACTCCCGCTGTAGTTGTAGCGCGAGTGGTCGTCTCTCTCGGCGCGCTGCTTACTTGCATTTGTGCTTGTTGTTGTTCCCGCACTTGCGCGTGTGGTCTGCGCCGACTCGGGCAGTTTGCGCTTGGCGCTGGCGTCGTCGCCCTCGCGCGCCACACTCGCTTGCACGCGCATCTTCTCTTTCTCTCTCGTGCAGATACTGCCACACACCACACGTCGCTCAACTTGCACTTGCGCGTGTTTGTTTGCCTTGTTTTGCTCGCTTGCTGTATCTCTCGCTCTCGCTTGCTTGTTGCTTGCTTGCGCGACGACTTGCTTCGCTAGCGTTTTCTACGTTTTTTTGCTTGCTTCTCGCTCCTTGTTTGGTGTGTCTTTTGTGTGTCTTTCCACCAAAACAAAGCACTATTTTGGCGCATCCTTGTGCACTTGCTGATTGTAAGAAACCTGGACAAACCAATCAACGGTTTTCTGCTTTTAGAGTGTCTGATTGGTTTACTGAGATTTCTGCCAATCACCTTGCCTTTCTGTGCAACCAGACTCACCTCATTTAGGCGAATGCAAGCAACCTAAAATGAAAAAGCACTCGCTTTCTGGAACACACCACTGCGGTTAGGGAAGTAATCACAGGAGCACTGTCGGCCACTTGTCATAGGCGCGAGAGAGTTCAGATCGAGTTGGATACAGTGCCAACAATGTCGTCAACCTTCGCGTGCAAGCCATCCTGCTTTGACGCGCCTCACGTGTGCGTGTGCCCAACTCGACAACGCGTGGAGTGTCCTCTTGGCATTTCGTACATTCTTCATTGCTTTTTTTATTTCTCTTTCAAACTCATTCACTGTGAACACTTCGTCATCGCTCTCTCGCGTCCTGACCTTCCCCGTCTACCCTAACTCATCACTACCACAAACTATTGCGCGCCTGACTCGGAGCTTCATACACAAACGACCAAAGATCTACCTCTCGCGTCTGCACTATTCTCTTCCGCTCTCCTAACGAGAACCCGCTTTAGTAGATCGGCTTGCAGTCGGTCTTTGGGGTCTTGTTGCCTCGTGGCTTCCAGGTGCGAGGCGTGCGCGTGCGAGGCGTGCGCGTGACCACCGGCTTGCTGGTGTACACTGGAGCGCTCGTGGCTGGTGGAGCAGTGGTCACTGGAGCCTGAGTCACTGGCTTGCTGGTGTAGACTGGAGGAGCCTGGGTCTGAGCCACCGGTGCCTTGGTCGCTGGAGGAGCAGTGGTCACTGGAGCCTTCGTCGCTGGCGCTGGGGTAGCCACCGGCGTGGCACCGCCATCACAGCTTTCACCGCTGCCCGTGCCAAAGTCCTGCGTCCAGTAGTGCTTGTAGGTGCTCGCAGAGTTGTACGCGTAGCCCGTGCCGAAGAACTTGTAGTTGCCCAGGATGTTGGCGCGGTGGCCCTCCGAGGTCATCCAGGACTGCACGACGGACGCCACCGTGGTCTGGCCGGCTGCGACGTTCTCCGCGACGCCGCTCCACTTGAAGCCCTGAGCCGTGACGCGCTGGCTCATCTGGGACCCGTTCGAGCCCGTGTGGCTCATCATGTTGTTCTTCGCCTGGTCCTCCGAGTGCAGCTGCGCCGCTTTCTGGAGCTTGCTGTTGGTACAGAAAGCCGCGAGACCCTGTTTGGCGCGCTCCTCGTTCACAGCCTGGAGCATCGCCGCCTGGAAGTTGGCCTCGATCATCACGCGCAGCTCTCGCTCATGCTGCTGGACGTGCTCCTGCGCTTGGACTTGGGAGGAGGAGGAGGAGGTCGTGGCGCAGAGGAAGGCGGCGAGTGCGACCGTGACTGACTTGAGACCGAAGCTGATCATGCTTGTGAAGGGAATAAGAAGAAAGGGTGGTGGTGGTGGTGGATGTTTGCTGGATATGGCAAATTGCAGAATGACTCAATGAGGAGGTGAGTGATGGAGAGAAGGAGTAGAATAGCGAGAGAGAGGGACACTTTGGTGTGGAAAGAGAGCGAACGGACTGGACTGAACCAGACAGCAGCAAATGCATCTGGTACTGTGACGCCTCTTCCCCTCTCGCCAGATGGTCCGAGCCTTTCCAAGCCTTTCGACTTTCGACCGCCTGTGTGTCGTTTTGCATATTGGGGTGTTTTGGAATTCAGCACAGTGTTGCACAATTGCTTCCTCTCCACACACATGTGGAACGCGCGCTGAGACCAGCTGGTTTCGCTAAATTAACAATCTTTCGTGCGCGTCGTCCGAGTCGAACGTCAACCGCCAACCTTGCATCGTTTTGGCTCGGAAGAAACTCGAAACTCACTCGGGTTCTCGAGTCTTTCTTTTGCGGTTCAACTGACGAGTGTTCTTGAGAAACAGAGTTTGCTGGACGAGCGATCCTATGCGCGTGCGTGGCAGAAGAAAAAGACTGGGAGCGTTTGTGTGGAAGTCAACCTCGACAGCAACAACAGCACGAAAGGACACACTCGCAAAGTCAAAGATGGTGCTGGAGAACCAGATGGTGGAAGCAAGGGAGAGAGGCATCACTTCCTTTAATACACCTGTCTAAGTAGCATAAGTTCACTCATCCTTCACACAACATTTTCTGTCTTGTTGCTCATCAAATATGCTGTGATAAACCCGTTACGCAATACTGAGAGTCACTGTTGCTGGACAGTGCTTATGAAGGGCAGGAGTGATCTGCTGGAAGCGTGTCATTCTTGCGAAACAAGAAATCGAATGCCCAGTCTCCGTCGTAGCACAGAAGTCAGCATGTGATCGTCACGCTGCGCTGAGAATCGGACGCGACCAATTCCGATTCCAATCGCGAGAGTAAACTGCGCTTGCTTGCTTATCTGCCAGATTACGACGGCTTGTAATGCATTCTGCATTCTGCATTCGCAGGTGCACTTGGTGGCAGAAGAAGAGCAAGTTGGTGGTTATGTCGTTGGCACCTGGCACAAAAGACTCACAGCCACCTGTTGGAGCTATTCTGATAGCATAGTCAACAATGTCCAGCAGCACTATTCGATAGGCAGTAACCGATCGTTATCCCTGCACGTTGGATGCGGCGAAAGCATCTGGCTCTCCATTTGCATTTTGAGCAACCCACCACCACCAATGGATGCCTCTCTCTCTCTCTCTCTTCTTCATAGAGCAACGAACGGATGGACTGGCTGGCACAAGAACAAGAACAAGAGCGACCCTTGCATGAGAAAGTTGACGCATTTGCTGCGCGCGAATGCTCCGACAGCGTCGAAGGTGCGGTTGCACTGGTATTTCTTGAACAATCAGAAAAAAGCTCCTTGGCTGAGGAGCTGTCTGATTGAAGAAATGTCTCCTGTCCTAGAGAGAGAGAGAACACACTCCGGCCAGCATGCAGAGAGGCTGTGAGGCAGACAGAGGGTTTGTGCGCACGCTGGCAAGGCACGACAGAGTTCACTGTGGTCTGTCGCAATGCTGCGCTTTCCTATTGACGCAGCGGTGTCGATAGATACGCAGGCGAATGGGCTTGAGTGCGCAAATGGACTCGGTTGGCTGCGAGGCGCGTTGGAAACAAAGTTGTTTGCCCAACTTCCTACACAGGCTGCTGTGCAAAGAACCCTCTGGACGTATTGTTGGTCATCGAAAGCACCCAGCACTGGAAGACAGTGGCTGGGCAGCGAACTTCAAGTATTCCTGGAGCAGACGAAGGACTCGGAGTCAGCGTCTGTGCGACTGCAACCCATCGAGCGTCGACCACCGTGCGCGTGCTCCGCTTGGCGGCAGCAGCAGATGCTTCGTGATTGAGGAGCACCACTTATGTCCCAAGTGGAGTTGACGAAGTCGCTTTGCGCTCTTCTGCTGGTTGATCGAAGCAAAACCTTGCTGACTCACAGCAAGAATGTGTCCTGTTCATCGACTGTGATCCATGCTGGGAATCTTTCGCAGCATTCGAGCCCGCCATTTCCATTTCCCTCCCAAACTCTGCTAAGCGCGTACCGGAACAGAGTAGCTGGGAATCTTCTATATGATTTATATGAGTAATTCAAACCTGTCATTCGAAACAGTCGCAGTGCAAAAGTGCACCGTACCGCAGTCGCCTGACTAATTCCGCCGAATGCTGATTCACACCCTTTCCGATACAATCTCTGTTTGGAGGGTGTGAACGGTAGGGGGAACGCTCGAAAGCACCTTTTATGTCCGTAGGATAGATGTCTACCCTGCAGACAGAATAAGTGCGCGAATATACCGTCCGACGAAAGTGCTCCCTACACTGTAAAACAGTATGCCCTGTGAAACAAACCCATTTCGGAGAACTCAGTGCTTCACAACCATCTGGCTCGTTCGCTTCAACGCTCGACCTCAGATCATCACGAATGTTGCACTCTGCAACGGAACAACCCACAACTGCGCGAGCGCAATCGCCGCCTCAGCAAGCACACGCAAAGCGCAGACACAGCAGCGCCAGAGTCGAGTCAGTGAGCGCACCTTAGGCTGGACTTGCCCAGACAGAGCGATTGCACTTGTTAACATCCTGCGTGTGCGAAGTGTGTGTGTGTGATTGAGTGCGATTTCTGCTTGTCTGCTAGAGTGTGTGTGGTGCAGTCGGAATGCCTGCTTGCTGACTTGTCCACTTCGCTTGTCTGTTAATGGCGAGTGTACGCGTACACAGAGGCTCACTCTCATGCTCTTTTCTTTGTTTCGACAAACAACGCTCACCCACAACACGCCATTGCAAGCCAACAAATCGGTCAACACGAAACACAAAGTGCATGCCCACGCATTCATGCCTTCTGCCTTGCGACCGTCGTGGCAAACAACCAGCAAGAGGCTGGAGACTGCGGCTATCCCAGAGCCATCTCGCTCGATTTGGGTTGCACAGCAAGTCTGGACACGTCGAGACTTTCAAGGAATGTTCCTTCCAGGAACATCGTCCAGACAACGAACAAATAACGACAACAGCAAGAAGAGCTGATGGTATCCATACGAGCACACAAAGCGTGCCGCAAACAATGTAAAAGCGTATCTTGTCTGAACTGGACGCAAAGAGTGGAGGCAGACTCGCTCCTACAGAATCATGGATCAAGGCGCTGGATGGGTAGGATGCTGGCTGGTGCGTGTCCTCTGCAGATAATGGTTCGCTATTGCGAAAAGCGAGACCTCTTCGCTCCGCTGACTCTACAATAGTTCGTAGCCAAAAGCGATCTGCACGCGCGCGTAATAAGCGCTTTCGCATGAAGCTCGCAGCTATCACAACAGCGAGCTGCTATTTTCAAAAGTGGCGCTGTATTTTGACTTGTTGGCTTGCTTGTTCAACTTGCGTGTCGTTGCTTGCTTGTTTGTTGCGGCTCAGACTTGGACTTGCGCACGTCTGACGTGATGTATGCAGTGCGCGTGGAAACCAGCCGGCACCTCTGTATTCTTGAACAGCTGACCCTGTTTGGATGCGTCAGCTATTCGTAGCCGAGCCACATTGCATGCCAGAAGCTATTTATCGCACACACACACCCTCGCTCTCCTGTTGTCCTAGATTAGCAAAGGCACCAGAAGCGCGTGTGTCAATCCCAGATCCAGCTTTGCGATCGATCCCCTTGTCGCGCTCCTCCATGCAATGTAGCGACGAGCAGTGAGCTGCTGGCGCCTGGGAACACTTCGCGCGTGACAGGGCAGAGCCAGCACTTCAACAAGCGCGCGCTCACGCTGGCATCCAGACCCTGAGCTCTCACTGCTCGCTCTGGTTTCTCCAGTCTGCAAGCTATCACTTGCGCTGTTTGGACCTCGACCCCGAGTTTGTGCTTCACGCTCCAAGACACCAACACGACAGCAGACCGCTTCGCTCCTCTCACTTTGCGAATTCCCGTGACCAGCGCGCATCGAGTCACCAGACAGCCAGTCAGTCCTTCGCAATCCCAGCCAGCAGCTCTCTGCTTTCTACACTATTCAGTTTACACACTCACCAAGAAGCTCGAAGTGAGCTCCTCGCGTTTGTGGATCATTTGCAGCACAAGAAAATCACTTGCGTCAGTCAACCAGTCAATATGCACCAGTCGATCTCCCGCGCGTTCCTGATCGTGGCCACCGCCGCGGCGCTCCTCACCTCTGGTGCTAGCGCCAATGAGGTCGCAGCTCAAGAGTCTACGCAGGCACACCACATCCGCAAACTGCAGACGTACACTGCGAGCGACAACTACCAGGCGGCGATGCTCAAAGCCGTGAACGAAGAGCGCGCCAAGCAGGGTCTCGCTCCATTCTGCACCAACAAGAAGCTGCAGACGGCGGCGCAGCTCCACTCGGAGGACCAGGCGAAGAACAACTTCATGGGTCACACGGGCTCGAACGGATCCCAGATGAGCGCTCGCATC